>CABHPR010148305.1:0-61236 GCA_902168415.1 Peromyscus melanophrys | reverse complement strand
CACACACACACACACACACACACACACACACACACACACACACACACACAGAGAGAGAGAGAGAGAGAGAGAGAGAGAGAGAGAGAGACAGACAGACAGACAGACAGACAGACAGACAGACATTTCTCATCTACCCATTCCTTTTCATTTTGGAAGTAAGGAAAGAACCAACCTAGTATATATTGACCACTTACTATGTACAAAGCTTATGCTGGGGCCACACTACTCGAATCTCACTAATTTTTCTCTCAATCTTGGAAAGGGGCTATTATTTTGTCTACTTTTCAAATTATTAAGGAGAAATGAAAATAGGCTAGGAATATTGTTTTACATTTCATGTACAGGAATTAGAATCCAAACTCAGTCTTTCAAAATTTTTTTAATATTAAAGTTTTTTTTTGAAGGTCTCCCTAATATTTGGTTAGAGATGGAGGCTGTTTCGCCTACTCATTCACTTCTCCTGGTTTTTATGTATATTTCTTTCTAAAATTTAAGGTCTTAGACCTCTTCTACTTAAGTAATGGATTGTAAAATTGAAAAAGAAAAAATGTTTTTAATGTATAAATAAATAAACATTATATATGGGTATTTGAATGTTTTAAAATGTTAATGTTTCAATTTTGTCTATTTGCAAAAAATGTGCTGATATGGCTTTGGGGACTTTCCATGATATTTGCATTTTACATCTGGAAAATCTAAGGGTGTCATTAGAAGCTGGGCTCAGGATCTTGCCCTGGCCATGGGAGAACTGACTGGACCATTGTCCTGTGTGAAGTACCTAGCGTTGAAGAAGTATCTAGAATTGCCTGGCTGGCACGCACACTCCATCAATCTTCGTGCCGTGGGATGTAATCATGGGTGCTTAGCCCTAATCTTAATCTCTTCTCTCCCTTCCCCCACAGGTCTTCTCTCTGGAGTCCTGGGAGCTGTGCCATGGGCAGCATTGCCTCCGGTCAGCACCATGAAGCCTGAATCCGCCTCTGCTCTGCTCTGGGCCCTGCTCGGCCTGAGTTCTCAGTTGCTTGCCGTTCCCCTCCCCAGGGCCTGCTTCTGCTAGACAGTAGAACCTTAGCACTGGTCCTGGGCTTGGACCTACCATTCACCTGGCTCACTTTACTGTTTCCTCCTCCTCCATCACGGCCTGGGGCTCCAGCCCTGTCCTTGGTCTCCCTGGCTAGGACATTTGCCGGGAGGGGCACATTTCTGTAGGCTTGTTCCTACCCTGGGCTCCTTCTCCTCCTTGAATCAAGGCCTCCGGATCCACGCGGATAGCTGAGATCTTTTCTTGGAGCAAGATAATTCTTCCTCACCCCGCCCCTGGTTTGTCCCACCCAACATCCCCTGTCTGTTTCTTCTGCCCCTACTGGATTTCTTGCCTGTGTGCCTATCTAGGGCTGTGTTGTTCCTTCTCCTCCTTCCTCAACCTCCTAACATCCCTGCGTGTTCTCTTCTTCTTGTGTGTTCTCTGTGAACCACTTTATCTTCTCTCTTCCATCACCAAAGCCTACCCCCTGCCTCCCGCCCCCAGGGCTGTTCCCTGGCCTGTCTATTCCTTTGTGCTCTGGCCCAGCAGCCACAATGAGCTTTACCCTCCCCTCCGTTTTCTTCACCCTAAAGGTGAGCATCTTTCTGGGCTCCCTCGTTGGGCTCTGCCTGGGTCTGGAGTTCATGGGCCTCCCCAACCAGTGGGCCCGCTACCTGCGCTGGGATGCTAGCACGCGCAGTGACCTGAGCTTCCAGTTCAAGACCAACGTGTCCACAGGGCTGCTCCTGTATTTGGATGATGGTGGTGTCTGTGACTTCCTCTGCCTCTCCCTGGTGGATGGCCGAGTTCAGCTCCGCTTTAGCATGGACTGCGCCGAGACCGCTGTGTTGTCCAACAAGCAGGTGAACGACAGCAGCTGGCACTTCCTCATGGTGAGCCGGGACCGCCTACGCACTGGGCTGGTGATTGACGGCGAGGGCCAGTCTGGGGAGCTCCAGCCTCAGCGGCCCTACATGGATGTGGTCAGTGACTTGTTCCTCGGTGGCGTCCCTGCTGACATCCGGCCTTCTGCCCTGACCCTTGATGGAGTACAGAACATGCCCGGCTTTAAGGGATTAATGCTGGATCTCAAGTACGGCAACTCGGAGCCTCGGCTTCTGGGGAGCCAGGGTGTCCAGTTAGAAGCAGAGGGACCCTGTGGTGAGCGTCCCTGTGAAAATGGTGGGATCTGTTTCCTCCTGGATGGCCATCCCACTTGTGACTGTTCCACCACCGGCTATGGTGGCACTCTCTGCTCCGAAGGTAAGAGTCCCCCCCCCCCCCAACTCCCTCTCCCTGCTATAGATCCTCCTGCTGAGTGATTGGGTAAAGGCAGGAAGGGGCTGGACTGAAACCAGCTCTATGTGCAAGTGCAGCTTCAGCTATATAACTGGGCCTCCTTCTCCAAGGACGTGGTAGAAACTCGTCTCCTTGCTCTCAATGGAAAAGGCACCGGATCTCAGCAGGAAGAGAGTACAGGCTACTCAACCGTGCACTCTGACTCAACTCCAAGGGCTAGGTGGGGTAGACTGCAGAGTGTGTATTCAGCTCAGCACAATTAGCACAGAAGGAGAAGCAAGAGAGGAATTGAAAGCAAGAAGGCTGTCTCTGCCACTCCTGACTCTTGGAGAGTTGGACCCCATCTTCTTCCTTCTTCCTTAGCTTAAGCAATGCCCTGCAGAGAATGGAGGCGGATGGACTATAGGGTCCATGCTTGGCCCTGTTACCATTCAGTCTTGTTATGCCACCCCTTAGCCCATGAGAGGCAGCTAGAAGGGCGTCAAGGAATCATTGGAGAGCCTTCTTTCCTTGTCCTAGCAATGAGGTTATTTTATGAGGCTCCTCTTTAGAAATGGCTTCCTTTTCTGAGTGCTCCATATACTGAGATATGTGTGGATGGGCACAGGGCTGGACTGGAGCCTTGTCCAGTGGAATCCCTCAAACTACACTGGAAAACTGCCTACATCCAACTACCACTTGAGACAGGGAGTAAGGGATGGAGAGAAGGAGGGAAGAAGAGAAGAGAGTAAAGGAGAAAGGGAGGGAGGGAGGGAGGGAGAGAGAGAGAGAGAGAGAGAGAGAGAGAGAGAGAGAGAGAGAGAGAGAGAGAGAGAAGGAGAGAGAAACATTTTCCTGCAAAGAACTTAAGTTGTCCCAACCTTTCCACACTAACTTCCTAACTTCCATTGGGTGTTATGTAACCCAATGTGAGGAAGTACTTTAATATGACAAACACAAATAACATATAAATTCCTGCCCCCCCATACTCACTATAGGCTTAGATTTGGGGAAGAGAAATCATTGAGGTGATCAAGGATGTGAGAACTGAGGAGACAGGTGTGTATCTCAAGAGGGTAGATGTGGAGGACACAAAATGAGTTATATTCTGATTCTTCATGAGATGTTTTGTGTTGTCAACCCATTGGGCCCCTCCTTGGAGGTGGTGCCATTCTTTAAGGAAGATCAGTGGTTCTCAACCCCATCTCAACATTGAAATCACCTTGGAGGAACTGAGAAACTTTCAAGCCATACCCAGGCTTATTATACCAGCATCTCTGGGGGGAAGGGAATCCCAGCAGCTCTATTTTTAATATTCCAGCTTCTCATATGATCCCAATGTACAGTCAAGGTGAAGAATTCCCTGGTTAGAGGGTCAAAGAGGTCAGAGTGATGTTGGAAACCAGAGTCTCTCTTGGGGTTCTCGGTCTCATTAATAAAAGAATTGAAGAATGGACTCAAATGGAAGCTTGAGGGAAATTTTATTATATTAACAAACAAACAAACAAACAAACAAACAAACAAATGGTAGACAAGCTGTAAACCTCAGCAGCTTCCCAGTGGCAGAGAGAAGGAAACAATCCTTGCCCTTTGAGATAATCTGGCATGGAAGTCAACCACATAGTGAACAGGCAGCCACATGGTAGGGAGTGGAGTTTTCAAGAAACAATAAGGAAGCCCCAAATGCCAGGAAAAGCATACTTAGGCTATGACTAGGATCTGAAATCAAAAGACAGAAGAGAAGAAAAGATAGCGATGCCTGTCGAAGGACTCAGAAAGGTTCACAGACCCAGCTGAACCTTGTAGTGGCTCCTGGGGACTGCTCTAGGAGGTGAGGCTTCTAGGAAGGAAGATTATCTCATGAAAGAAATAATTATTCCAGCTCTGTCTTTAGAGTGTCTTAAGGTGAGCCTGCCTTCCCACAGTGGTCCTGCCTCTCTGAGGGGTGGTCTCTTAATCAGATCACTGACCTGCCCAACTAGAATATTAGGTCTCAACCCAGGCCAGATATTTCATTCTCTTGTTCAGGAGGAAATAGCTTTCCCTTAATTGGCTGTTGCAACTGTGTCAAGAGGGTGGGGCCAGGTAAGTATCGTGTTCCGCTGTTCAGGTAAGAGCAAATTGTGGGATTTGTTTCTAACATTGTATTTGTGGGTGTTCTTTTTGGGAATTGTCCATCCTTTATAAAGCAGGTTATATTTGATGTAAACGTTATGTACTATGAGCTATGTTAAAATATTTTTAAAAAGTCAAACTAAGTTTATTTTACAGATGGAACATGTTGGTGACCGACATGATGGGAACTGGGTAGGAGGCTCCATTGCAGGTTGTGCATGGGCTACTGTGAAAATAATCCCCTGTTGTTCTGTCCTTTACCAGGCTAGGTTGTACATTTCCCTCCTTGTGACTAGACCTTAGGAAAAGGAGATGCTGGACACATACATTATCTCTTTAGGCCCACAGACATATCCAACCCAAGGTCCCCAGACCACTTGCTTCACCAGAGAGCTCTGAAAAGCGTTCAGCACATCTTTAGATGGCATGTCACATTGTAGTGTTAAAAGGTGGGGCACCCTTGTAGGCTTTGATTTTTTTTCCTCGTTGAAAACTGGTGGAGAAGAGGACCGGAGTTAACACATAAAACATGCTGTTGGAATGCAGTTATTAAAGGCTTCTTACGAGCAGGTGCCTTCGGAGCTGACTGACACTCCAGAGCTTCGTGGCTTGGGAGAACGTTCTGCCTGAAGAAGACACTGACAGGATCACTTGTTTTCTCCTTTGCCCAGAGGATCTGTTCTGCTCTCAGCGCTTGCATTGAAAGCTGGCATTCTTCCTTTTGAGGGACCAGGGTGTCTGCAAGTGTGCTGTTAACTTGCTGATTATCTCTGATTGCATTTGTGTGTGTGTGTGTGTGTGTGTGTGTGTGTGTGTGTGTGTGTGTGTGCGTGTGTGTGTGTGTGTGTGTGTGTGTTTCAAAAGAACTCATTTCCTCCAGGCAGGTTTGGATCAGCACTTTCAGCAGGAAGAATGAATATATATATATATATATATATATATATATACTGTATATATGTATGTGTGTAAATTTTCCTTTCTCTTTTTATTTGTTTGTATGTGTGTTATTCATTTCTCAGTGGAATTTCTTCAGATTGAATGCAGTTGATTTCTAAGGCTTAAATGCAATATGTATATTTTAATAATTGTTCTTTCTGCGAGGTTCAGGGTTCAGATTTCTTCTTCTGTACAGAAAGGAGCAGAGCAGACAGACTCTGTGATAACTCACAGCTGGCTAGCCTGAAAACAGAATGACCCAAAGGTTTTGGTGAAAACGGTTATTGGGAGGTAAAAGAATTTACCATGGATGACATGAAGCCTGCTGATCCCAGTCATTGTCATCATGTCTGATCAGTCACAAAATTGCAATTACAAAATTTCCGATGCCTCCACACATTGTTAAGTTTTGTAGAGTAAGCATAAACACTTTCTTGCCTGTAAAATATGGAGTGGGAAAAGTCAGAGCAGTTTCTAAGTGTCAAGCAGATATACATACAACATGATAAATAGCCTAAACAAATGTCTGCCATTTCCCTAAAGATAATGTGAAGGGGGCAGTGGACATGTAGCCACACCTCTTTCCTCAATAGATCACACATACCACAGAGGAGAAATCAGGGTACTTTCCCACATTAGTGGGGCCTATGTATCAAGTACCCAATTGTCCCAGTTTGTGGGATGGACCCTTCCATTTGAGTGTATGAGGGTCTGTTTGGTAGTTTACCTGTTCTGAGACCAGGGGCAGCTGGGTAGGCTCCTGCAGCTTCCTGTGGTCTACTTGGGGCCTGTTGGAGATGGCCTTTGCAGTCCATTAGTTTGTAGCATACCTGCAATGTTGCTGTTTGCTTGACCTCTCTGGCTCTACATGCCTCAATGGCTCCAAAATGTGTCTGTACTGCACCCCAGAAAGAATACACAGATGCACCAATCTCTTTATGTGTTTTGGGCTGTTCTGATTCCACGTGAGAAGAGGGGAAGACAACAGAGACAGTTGATGTGGAAGACCTGGGCCCAAGGGTAAGAGGTAGTGGACACACTGTCTCTCTTTCAGGTGAAGGATTGTGAACTCTGGCTGCAAACTGACTTCTGAACTCAGGAAAACTTCAGACTGCAGCTCATGTTCTCACTGATAGTCACACCAAGCATTATGGCACACAATGACTGTGTAGAGAAGAGGTTTCAGGTTCTTACTTCTAGGTATTATGTTTATAAACAAAGTGCTTGATTCCCAACCAGTAAATGATCATGAGGACAGAGGAAGGGCAGATAAGACAACGCAGTTTTCAAATGATGAATATGGTTTGGAATTTAGTGAGGGCATGGTCCAGCACTCTCACTGGCCCTTTTGTCTTGAAATTTAGTGACCAGAGAGTGAATAGGTGTCCCCAGCTTCCTCTAGGGACAAGTCCCATCATAGGCTATGGAAAATTTGTCATTACCTCAAAATGAGTTGAGATGATTATTTTTGAAGTATTCTTAGTTATGAAAGTACATGCACTGAATTTCTCAGCAAGCTCATAGTTGTGAAGCATTGATTCACTGCCAAGGCATATAAAGCTTAGTCCCAGTTTCCCTCAAGACTTCATTTAACATGAAGTCAGCCTGCTTCAGGGAGGATGGAGCCCGGGAACAGTGGAGAAGGTTTGGACTGACCTGTTCTCCGGAATGAATCTCATGATAGGGGTCTATCTATGTCACATGTCATTTGGCTGACTGGCAGCTGGCTTGACTGATGTCTCATCACTGCTGTGTGGTCTTTGTATGCCTTCCAGAAAGCCAATGTCGATGACTTTTCTTTTTTCTGAGAATTGTACCACTCTTCTCCCAACTCTCAAAACAAGAGAATGGCATCCACCCAGAGGAGACTGCTTACCCCTAAGCATTCATGAGGTTCTCAGCATATTGTTAAGGTACCAGGGATGCCCCGGTTGGAACTTCCTGTTGGAGTAAAACATGGCCCTCTCCCTTCCTTTTCCCGAGTGTATACTCGGATGCAATTATAACATGGCAATCTGTGTTAACTCTTCAGGCCTTGGAAGCCTGGGAACAAGGTTGTGGTGAGCAGTCAGAGGAAAAAAGGTAGCTCCCTTCCCAACATATCTCTGTGGTATGGAGAAGGCAGAAAAGCAGAAAGGTCTTACAGTGTACACAGAGGAGGTTCTGTGCTTCTGCACCCTGACTTCCCACCTCGTATTCATGCTTTCTGTGGGATCAGCCCCTGTTCTCTCCAGCCCAGCCAGCCATCCAGTCAGCCAGTCAGCCAGCCAGCCAGCCAGCAGGGGCTGTCGCTAAACGGAGCTTGAATAGGGGTCTGATTGCTCCTTTTCCCTCCTCTCCTCCTGATTACCAAGTGAGATTTCCTGGGTATGCTGTATGCTAAATGGCAGAACAGCCGCCCGCCACTTGCTCCAATTATCCCTCTTTTAACTGCTGAGGGAGAACAATTTTTCTAATCTCCCCCCTCCCATAATACCCCTGCCTCCTCCCTTAAGGAAATAAGACCCCCTTTTCCTTGTTCTCCCTTCAGTGGGCTGAGAGCAGCCTCTTTCCCTTTCCAGAGACCGAACACCAGCTGCAGGCTGAAAAGGGGGTGGGCAGTGGGCAACGATTTGGTCCACATTCAGCAAGGTTGAGGGTCAGGCAGGCATTGTGACAGGAGCCTTGGAGTGGCACGTGAACTTGAATTTGCATTTGGTAATGAGATGCCACAGGCCCCAGCACTGGGGGCTAATTATTTTCAAGACCCCTATCTCCCTTTGCAGGCTGCCCTGGAGAAGATGCTTTCTAGTTCCTGGGGCAGCTGCCCATCAGCTGAGTTCTACCCCACCCCCTTCCACCTCCTTCCTTCACGAGGAGGAGAAGTGGGGTGCAGGCTGTGCTTGGGGGATGGGATGAGTATGTACATATGCCCTCTGGCCACTGGATTGCCCCTGTACTCACTGGCTCTGCAGTTTGGTCCATAGCAATGAGACCTCAGAGTGTAACTGAAGTGAGAAGCGGTGTGCCTCTGCTCAAGGTCAGTTGCCCTTTTGTGGACAAAGTAGTATTGGAGCTGTTGTTGCCATTGCCATTGTAGAATATCAACATTTGCCTAACATTCTGGTGCATTCATATTTATTGGCTCATCTGATCCCCACTCTCCTGTGAGGCTGATGTCATTGAACATCTGTTTTGCAGACGAAGAGACGGGGGGGGGGGGGCAGAGAAATTTGGAACTCCAACAAAATTTAGTAAAGTGGCTAAGAGTGTGATCCCTGGGATGAAAATATTCTGGACTGAAATCTGGTCTTGTCCATTTATAGACTGTGTGTATTTGGATAAAGTTTGTGACGCTTCAATGGCTTCATGGACAGTAATGAATAACAACAGCAACTCCTAATAACCACAGAGCATTTGCTTGATATCCGTATGGTTATAACTGCTTTGCATGCAGCTGCCCTTGTAACCCTCAAAACCACTCGTGACACACAACTTATAGTTTATCTTGCAGGTAAGAAAAATGAGAGATGGGGTTAAATAATCTAAGATTTGCAGACAAAAGGCAAATCTAGGGTTAGTACCCAGACTCTCTGGCTTCAGAGCCCACCCTCTTCATTATGTTCTGTTATGGCCATAAGAAACCAGACCTCAGAGTTTTTGAGGACATTGAATGAGATAGAGTGTCAAAACCTATCTGCATAGACTTTGGGTAAGAACAGTGTCTGTCCATGAGGCTTCACGGAAGTTTTGAGCTTCGCCTACCTACGCCATTTTCCTGTATCTCAGTTTTAAAGATGGCAGAGGCAGAAGGCAGGGGACGTCAGGGGGCGCACAATCAAATATCATGGCCGTCTCTCCGGTTCAAAAGCAAGGGGTGGCTGACTATGATTTTTCAGTTGGACCGTATTCACAGCTGCCTTTGGCTCCCAAGCAACCCACAAAGGCAGAGGGCAGGCTTCACCTCTGTGAATCGGGGAGGAGATGCAGACCCCAGGGTATCATTGAACTTGTTATGTGTAGAAGGTGTGAGACGGAGCTTGGCTGCTGCCTTCTCTCAAAATGGAGTTCCCAGACCCCCAACATGACATTTCACTCCCACTAAAGCTCCCCTCATTAACACAAATGGCCTGTGTCTCCATCGTGAAATGGAGCATTGCCTCCCTGGATGTCTAAGATAAGCAAAATGTCAAACTCCTGGTGCAGGAGGTTATCAGCTGGGCCAGTCCCAGGAGCCTTGCTGTTCCCAGCTGGGGAGAGCAAGAGAGAATAGGAGAGAAAGGGAAAACAGATGAAAATTAGCATTCGGTTCCCACCCTCAAGACCTTGATTTGCAGCAAAGTAACTGGAGACTGGACCCAAGGGTCTCCAGGCAGTTGGAGCAGAACTACAGCATCTGGAGGAGCATCGCTGGAGGAAGACAGCCTCTTCAGACTTACCTTTGGGTTCCTAGGTACCAGGAGATGCCCATCACCCACTCAGGGCTGGTGATAAATGGAGGTCCCTAGGTTCTTTTCTGTCAGACTCCTGGTTTCCGGCTGCCTTCTGTTTTCCTTCACATCTGACGCAACCAAACTCCCTCTTCTGTGTTTATTCTTTTCTTGTGTGTGTGTGTGGGGGGGGCAGGATGACAGAGGTGGATTTATGATGATGAAATTAAACCTTTGCTAAATCTTAACTTGCTTGAGCCCCTTACAAGGCCTCAGACCTCATTTTATATTTGCAAATGTTTTTTTCTTAAGGACCCCCAAATATCATTGGCTTCAGGTACCACCTCTATGCACCGGCCCTGGTGGAGAAGACTCGTTGCTGTCCAGTGATAGCAATGCCGCTCTGGGTGTGTGTGTGTGTGTGTGTGTGATTCCCTACAACCAGTGACTGCACTTCATCACAGACATGTGCTACTTTGTAACCAACAGAGTTGGAAGAGCTATGGCTGGGGAGGGTGGGAGGGGGAAGGCATAGAGGAATACACTTTGTAAAGGGGAGGAAGAAGTAGCTTCGAGAATATCCAGGGGTAAAGGGAGGAATTGTTTGCTGCAGATTCAGAGGAACAAGCTAGTATTTAAATGGAAGGATAACTCTAGTCATTCTCCCAGGTTTTTCTAGCTGAGCTGGGCATCTTTGATTTGGTTAGTTCTCTGGGGGCTGTGTGACAGGTGACAGGCGGTGGTCAGCAGAGGAGAAGGACAAAGTATGGCTCCCCAGGCCTATCTTCCTGATCTATTTGGAAAGTGACATTGCCAGTGGGTTGTCATTAATGCTGCTGTTCTCCAGGAACTGGTGTCTTTAGGTGACCGATTTAGAAGCGATATGGGGCCCCCTTTAAATGTGTCGTTGTTTGTGCCTGCTCACAGACCTTGACTTCTGTCCATGAGGTTCCTGACCGGTATATTTTCCAAAGTGCTTTCTTTCTCTCTCTCTTTCTCTTTTTATAATCCCAGGAACCAATCGCTTTAAAAATACATTGACCTCATAGTCATCCGGCTGAAGCTCCTATGTCTATTCAGTGATAAACCTTGCTTTGCATCTACTCCTAGAAATGATGACTGCTTTCAGCTTTTGTGGGGGATGGCTCTAGAGTGTGCAAGGAAAACAAGGGTCTGAAAGTTGCATTGATGGCAGAAAGGCAGGGCAAGAACTACAGGGCCATCCAGCTCCTGGTGTGCAGGTTTTCCAGCTGTGAAACACATTTAGGAGCCTTATTTAAATACAGTGTGTGTGCACACCTATGTGTGTGTGTGTGTGCATGCGTGTGCGTGCACACCTCTGTGTATGTGTGTGTGTATGTATACATGCATGTACATGTGTGTGCACGTGTGCAGAAGCCAGAGGAAAACCTCAATTGTTCTATTCTGCAGGCCTTGTCTGTCTTTTTTTTTAAAGGATAAGGTCGCTCTTACTAAGTAGGTGAGGGTGGCTAGCCAGTGAGCCTTCAAAAGCCACCTCTTTTCATGTCCTCAGTGCACCCCACGCACACTTTTTAAAATAAGGGTCCTGGGGGTCAAACTCGGGTCCTCATGCTCACAGGGCAGGCAACCCCTTCCAAACACAGTATCTTAGTAGCTAAGAAAATGACGAGGGAGTTTTTCCTTCAAGTTTCTCGGTGAGACACTATTTATCACTTTCTTGTCGTCTTGCCTCTCATCTGCTGCTTTGGTTTTCCTGAAGTTGCCTGGTGTGACAGTGCGGTATCTGTAGAAGAAAGGCTCTTCACAGTCCAGTGGCTGTTGGGCACACTGGGGCTGGAGTCTCTGCCCTAGGAGACAGGGCAGTCCAGACAACCCCGTAACCGCTCCTCTAGGTGTGATTGGAAGGATGTGGCCCGTAGCCCTGGAAGAGAAAGTGTGCTGAGAGAGTGCACAGCTTATTTACTTAATAAGTGGCTTTCAAATAAAAAAAATGAGGGCACCACTTGTGAGGCGAGATAAGCTGGATAGCAGAGCTGAAATCACTTGCTTGTGATCCAAGCCGCAAGAAAAGGGCCAGCCAGGCTGGGAGGTCAGTGAACACTCAAGGTTTCTTCCTCCTGAGTCGTTTTCTGAAGCTGCTTTGCCGCTCCGGATGGGGCCCTGTTTCTCACATGCTTAGTTCTGAAGGGCTAAAGGAATGGGGAAGAGTGGGCTTGGAGATTGATGAGCCTCTGATCCGAGGGCTTCTAGAAAGACTAATCCTCCTGTAGAGTATTTGCTCCATCTGGGTCAGAAAAGACAAGACTGCAGCTTGGATAGAGATGATATGGAATAGAAAGATGCTGGGAACCTGCCGCCTTTTAGGGGGTTGGTATTCTAAAATCTGAAGAGGGGCTCTTGCAGTACAGAAGAAGCCTAGGAGGTTAGAAGTATGACCTTTTGAGGAGGGAGTTCTAATGTGTTTCTATGGCCATCTAGCTATGATTTTTCCATGGAAGCCAAAGTACATTTTTAAAGGATGCCAGGATGGTGGGTTTAAGGCAGCTCAGAGGTTGATTAGGTTTAACTACTTATTTGTCAGAGCTTAATTCTAACTACTACCCTTCCATCAACATCAGACTAGTCAACTGTAGTCACCTGTAACGGTGAGGGGCTTGGTGCTTTTTCAGGTTAGTTTAATGTATTTCTGATTAGCTCAGAGTATCAGAAATTTCTGTCACTAGGACACACTGTGCTTCCCAGCCACATTGTCATTGTTCCGTTCCATTTAAATCAATTCTTTGTGGGCCATGTGGGTAAGGAGGATGAATTCGAGGATAGCTGAGTTCTGACTTTTCTAGATTTGTGTGTGTGTGTGTGTGTGTGTGTGTGTGTGTGTGTGTGTGTGTGTGCATGAATTAACCCCATTTCAAAGTAAAATTTGTAAGGGGTTCTCTTGCTATTGAAGGTATTTTCAATATGTAGCCTGAAGGCTATATGCACCCCGGGGTAGCTGTGAATGTGGCCCAACTGAATACCTTACTTGAAGCATAAGATTCTTTTGTGGTATTTTCCATAACTTTATTGCACAGTTCTAGAGTGTGAACTTTGTTGTTGACCATAGTGTGTTGCGTTCTCAAAAGGTTGGAACCTGTAAACAGCACACAGCATTTCATTATTTAGAATTAACTATGTGATTGAACCTGTAAACAGCACACAGCATTTCATTATTTAGAATTAACTATGTGATTGATTGGTGTGTGTGTGTATGTGCATGCTTACCTGTGTGTACATGTGTACATGCTCACTTATTTGTGGAAGCCAAAGGTCAGCATTGGTGTCTTCCAGTATTGTTCTCCATCTTACTTTATGAGACAAGGTCTTTTGCTGATCCTAGAGTTCACTGACTCTGCAAGACCACCTTACCAGCCAGCCTCTGGGATCTTTCCTAGTGCTGGGATTACAAATGTGGACCACCATGTCTGGCTTTTTACATGGATGCTAGGAAATAGAACTCACATGCTTGTCCTGCTTTATTTACTAAGCCATCTCCACAGGCCATGTGTGATCATCTTAAATAATGTAGGAAAGACTGATCTAGCCCAATCCAATGCTTTCTGGTGCTCAGCACTGATCCAAGGTACATTAGGTTGCTCAGTTAACTAGCTTTCTCTTCTGTGCTGTTCGGTGGTAAGCTGGTGACTTACACTCCAGTCATTTGGTTCACAAGGAGTTTGCACTAAGTAAGTTTCACAGTGAGCCTACCCCAAGCCCTGTTGGCTGTCTTATTCCATCTCTCCAAGATGTGTTATCTCCCTCTGCTCTCACCTAGATTTAGCATCTGCATTTCCAGTCTCCTGGAAAGCTTGAATTGTTCTGCAAGGAGATGAGAAGTTCTGGAACGCAATCAAGTAGAGGGAGAGGGAACTTAACTGGACTTCTTTGACAAGTTCAACCTGATAGTTTGGGTTGTATGTATCAACAAAAGTATGAGGATTTGGCTATGAAGCCTAGTAGGATGCTTTAGTTTTCTTTTTGTTGTTGTGCTTTGGTTGGTTGGTTTTTGTTTTTTTAGATAAGACCATGAGATAAAACAGTGTAGAGCAGTGGCTCCTGGAAACTGGCCTTGGAACCATATGCCCCGTTCAGAAATGTTTCTTACTCCAACAGGTTGCCCTGGCTACCACACATTCTTGGCACTGGTGGGCAGAAGTCTCCCAGAGAGTGGTTTAGGCTGTGCTAGAAGTTGTACCCATGTTGGGATAGGCTGGAATCCAGTCCACAAATTCTCTCCTGGACCTCAAAGAAGTGAGGCCAGTCTTGGCTCTTGGCTGAATCTATATCAGCTGACATGTTACTAACATGATAGCAAAGAAAAAGGAACAAAATCTCATAAATTTCATGACTTAAAATGGTTTGCTTCATACAAAACTTACTTTAATATGTATGAGTGTTTTTTTTTCTAGCCTGGTTGTGTGTGTACCATGTGTGTGCCTGGTACTAGCAGAGGCTGGAAGAGGGCTTCCGATCCCATAGAACTAGAGTTATGGATGGTTGTGAGCCACTGTGTAGATGCTGAGAACTAAACCTCTGCAAGGGCATCCAGTGCTTTCCACCACTGAACCATCTTCCCACCCCCAAAATGTTACTTTTAAAAGAAGCTGTGAACACTGTCTTGAGTTCAAGAAATGAGTTTGAATTGCCCAGGCTTCATGGACCACACACATCTGCTGGGAAGTAGATGTGGCCGTCTCTACAATGACAGCGTGCAAGAGCTGACGTGTGTTTAGGATTTTAGTGCTGTGAAAAGTTTAGGATGTGCTCTTTCCAATGTTTAGCCTTGAGTTAATGCAGAGCAGGGCTATTTCTCTCCACATATATAACCAATGGCTACATTTTAATGTATCTGTTGGTGCTCTTTGTCCTTCCTATCTTTAATACGCATTGTGATTGGTCAGCTGGGGTTTCCCATTCTTGATGCAAGAGTGTATGTGAGGATGGACTCTCCTTGGGAACTATAAAGCTTGAAACTAAGAAGGGGGGTTTACTCCTTTTCCTTTGTAATTGATAGTCATGCAGAATTGTATGTTACTATTGTGTCTGATACAAAGAAGACACTCAGTAGGAGCTTGTCACCTTAATGAAGCATAGTGTGTGTGTGTGTGTGTGTGTGTGTGTGTGTGTGTGTGTGTGTGAGAGAGAGAGAGAGAGAGAGAGAGAGAGAGAGAGAGAGAGAGAGAGAGAGAGAGAGAGATATCCATGTTTCAAGTGTATACCTATATGTCTGAGTTTGTATATTGGTATGTAAGGGCTGATTAACATGTGGGTAGATTCGGGTTTCTATGCACATGAACTTAACAGTATCTATTGAATAAAGGAATCACTGAAGTCATTCATCACCTAGACCACACTGGCTACCATCAGAAACACTATCTCTTTCAACGGGAAAAGTAGTGTTTATGTGGGACAGCTCTTATTGAATCTATGTTAAGTGTATACACATTCTCTTTGGGTTGAATCTGCTTGAGAATGAACTCAAAAGGCTGGTTTTTGGTGGTGGTTTTTGTTTACAAACCAATGGTTTTCTGTAACAATTACAGGCAGCCGCCAGCCTGGGATCATGTAAATGCTTGTGAAATGGCTGTTTGAGACATGCATGTTGTTGTCACTGGAGATGGAGAGGACCCATTAGTTCCTGTAGATTCTCTGGAGAAGATGAGCCTCACTGGGGATAGGATAATTGTCCTTAGATAAAGGAAAAGCTGTCATGTAGAGGAGGAAGTGGATACCTAGGCGGAAGAGTTGAAGGAATGAGAGCTACAAAGGAAGAATGATATGATAGAACTGCTGGCCCACAGATCACATGCTTTGTCAAGCTATATCACCGCGGGGTGCAGAGGTGCTGGAGTGGACCTGGGAGGAGTGTCCTGAGTATGTGCTAGCGTGTACATGCCTCCAACTCAAGGACTCCCTGGCTCTGGGACTGTCTGCAGCCAGACCCTGTCTCCTGTTTTAGCATGTACATCTGCCTTTCAAAGGGGTGTGGGATATAAGGCACTAGGTCAGCAGTTTCTAAAAAATATCAGAAAGAGACAGCCAAACACAGTTATCACATATGCGAGTTGTTCATACATAAACATTTCACTAAGGGAGACTATTGTAAAGATTTTCTTTGTTAACGAGGGATTTTGTTCAGAAAGAATTAGAGGCCACTTATCAGAGTGGAACTCAAATCTACATTCTCCACAACAGCTACTGTAACAGTATCTCACTCCACCTGTCAGATGGAGGTTGATTCTAAAATATCTCTGATGCCAGGGTGGGGTGTTCTCAGTGGTCTTTGGTTGTGCGTGTTGTAGCCTTGTTGATATGGCCAAGGGGCTCCAGTAGGTACCCAGTTACACCTTATCCTTTGGAGGCCTCACAGTTGCTAATATTACCCCAGAGCTATTTTCAGCTGAAAAATCACCTGCTGGGGGCAAGTTTAGGCTCCATAAGAGAAAGTCCTGGGGTTGGGGATTTAGCTCAGTGGTAGAGTGCTTGCTTAGCAAGTCCAAGGCCCTGAGTTCAGTCCTCAGCTCTGAAAAAAAAAAAAAAAAAAAAAAAAAAGAAAAAAAAAAGAGAAAGTCCTTTGCAAAGCAGACTTTGATGTATATTCATCAATGTGGTGAACTATGCCTTCTATTTACTGGAATAGGTTCATTTATTGAATTTTCACTAAGTGAATGACTGTTATCTACTCGTATGGTCTCTGCCCTTAAGAACCTTAGGGTCTAGTTTGGAAGCCCATCAAGCAGAGAGGCACACATACATCGGAACTGCTCTAGGGCCACAGGCGAGAAAGGGAGTTTGAAGTAGGAAGAAACTTCACAGAAGAAATTCTGGGGCAGGACTTGTAAGTTTTGGTTGGCAGTCTGGCAGAAAGGAGCATTTGGGGCAATCCTAGGAATCAGTTGATGCAGCAGGCAGGACTCAGTGTCACTGTGTGTCACGACCTGGGATCGATGGGAGAGGATGAGAAGAACAATTAGGTGGGGAGGCCTTCAGTACTTTATATGGGTTTTGAACAGTTTTCATAGTTGAAAAGCTTTGGAAGTTTTTCAGCGGGGGCAAGTGAGAGGCAGATGTGAAGTTCTGGGCAGTGTGCATGATGGGTTAGTGATTGGAAGGCTTTAAGCCAAGAGGCCAGAGGGAAGCTGTTGTGTGGGCTTGTGACACAAGAGCATATATTGGGTGAGGAGTTGATGAGAGAAGGGCCAACTACAAAGATGTCAAGGGGAAGCATTAAGAGTTGGGCAAGGATTGACATGCGACTTTGGATTGAGATTGCGTGGCTCTGCCACGGCTAGTTGTGCAAACTTGGGCAAAGGACTTCACTTCTCTGTGTTTCAGTTTTTACCATCACGGGGGGTTTTTACCATTACACGGGGTGATAATAGTGCCTGCCATTTAGGATCGTCTGGGATTTCAAAGAGAAAGTGGCTGGGGTGGTGGTTCAGTGATGGAGCACTTGCCTAGCATATACCAGGCACTGGGTTTGCTCAACTAGCAATGTAAGTGCTGGTAATTCATACGCTTGTGGTTTCTTTAGCTCTGCCCCGGGGTGGGGTGCTTGGATAGGAGGCAAAATGCTTTCTTAAGGAAGTAGAGGCTGAACCCAGGGAGCCTGCATGATTCCCTTCCTCCCATATCTGACTCTCTGGGGCTGGGAGTAGGGGCTGTGCCCATGTTCCAAATGCTTGCTCTGCAGCATAGTTTTCCAGGAATTTCAGGACACAGGAATTTTCACCCAGCTGTGTTGTGTGTTGCTGTTCAGCAATCTGAAGTTGCTTATCCAGCGTAAGTCAGAATGGGGAGCCTAGGGAGGAGGGGGGCGGCGGGAAACGCCTCCTAACATTTTTTTCTAAGCAGAAAAAAAAATTGAGGTGTTAGGGACCCAGCTGGTGTGTGACTGCAACCAAGAAATGCAGCCTTCGTGGGCATACGTGCTCATATAAACCCCCTCACTGAGGCTTTGAGGTGCTCTTTGAAAGGTACTATATCCTGTTTCAATGAGTACTTATTTGTAGGCCTACTGTGTGTCAGATGAGGCACTGAGGCTAAGGGTGGTGAGAAAGACAGGGGCATGTTCATACTGCTCCATGGATGCTCTGAAGGCAGAATGAAGATTGATCTCTGAGGCCCAGGGGTCCCTTTTTGTGGCTGGCATAATAAAAGCTGAAATTCAGGGTTGTGGCCAAGATACTACAAAGCTTTCCTGGATTCACCATTCTCATACTAGGGGCTCTGCTAGCCAGAGGATGCTGGCTGAGGATCAGGAGCCCAGCTACAAGAACCAGGACAAAGATAGAGCTGTGCTCAGCACCAGCTCTGTGCTTGCTCATGAGTAGCTCTCCATGGCACATTTGGGTTTCACCAAAGTCTTACATATATCAACAGCTTAACTGGATAAATTTAGTATATGAGGTGGTTAGCTAATTCTCAGGAAGCACTTATGATATGTTGGGGACTGGTCTAAGTACATGTGTTAATGATTTCTTTACATTCTTCCAATCACCCTTACCTTATGGTTGTTTACCTGGCTTTACTGATGAAGAGACTGAGGTCGAAGAGGGCAAGCCATTTATCTCCTTATGGAAAGAACTTGGCAATCAATGTAGCATTTCAGTTCTCAGATACCTCTCCCTACTCCTCCTATTCTATTTGGCATTGAACAGTGGTTTCCATGACTATCACAACTCAAACCTTTCATGGTTAGTCTAACTGGGGTGTCTCTAGAATGTCGGATATGGCCTATTTCACCAACTGTATTCTAAACTTTTCCCCCTTTCTTGCACATTTTGACTGATGTTTGCTCTGCTCCAACGTGATTTGGTTACCTGTTCTGTAGAAGTGATTTGCATGCTACCCTGCTCGCCTACCCTTTCTGCTGTTGTGAGCCGTAGACATCTAGGGTTGGAATTCCATATTATTTGCATCTTTTTTTTTTTTTTTTTTTTTTTTTTTTTTTTTTTTGGTTTTTCGAGACAGGGTTTCTCTGTGTAGCTTTGCGCCTTTTCCTGGAACTCACTTGGTAGCCCAGGCTGGCCTCGAACTCACAGAGATCCACCTGGCTCTGCCTCCCGAGTGCTGGGATTAAAGGCGTGCGCCACCAACGCCCGGCTATTTGCATCTTTTTAAACTCAGGAAATTCCCACTAGCCCCAGTCATTTTGTTGTTGGTCTCTTGTCAATATATCCCATTTTTCAAACTTCCATGAAAGTTTTTTTTAGCTCATATTAAACTGCAAAAATAAGTATTTTAATTTATATAGTCCCCATAAAATAAGCATTTTATTACCCTTAAGTCTTTTGAGCATCACAGTTCTTTTTTTTAAAAGATCAGTTATTAGATTTGTCCTTTGACAACACACACACAAACACACACACACACACACACACACACACACACACACACACACCATTCAGATTACTGTCGTTCTTACCCTTTCTTAATTCCTTCCCATCACTATTACCCCCACCTCCCTATTAAATCTGTTCCTACATTCCCGTCTTTTTTTAAATTTTGTTTTGTTTTGTGACCCATGGGTTTAACCAGGGCCATCTATGTGACCATGAGTTTGTAACTATCCCTTGGTACATATACATAGTGGTCTTATCAGTGGATAAACAGCTGAAGATGTCTTCCACTCCTCCAGAATCAGTAGCCTAATTTGACCGGGAAGAGTAGGGCCATGTGGATTCTTCTCTTATCTATGGTGGTTGTTGATAGGCTTAGTCTTGTGCAGAACCATTTTAAGCAGATGCTCCTGCTGTCAAATTATGAATGAATTGGCTATATAATGCCCAGAAGATAGAATTCCACAGCTCTTTTCCTTATCTTAGGGTGCTTACATCCTTTCCACACCCTTCTTCCACATTGTTACTTGGAGGAGGTGGTATGAATGTCCTACTTAGCACTGAACACTTGATCATTATTTATTTTCATTTATCTCAGGCAAATATGTGTCTTTGCCCTCACCATTCATTGGAAGAGAAATGTATATTTAAGACTGAGAATAGCATTTGGTCTAAATATAAGTATTTAGATGGCAGCCCAGCACTGTGTCAATTTAGCTAAACAACATTAATAAATTCCCCCCTAAGGCATAATACCTCCTGAGCCAGGGATTTTAAAGCTAGGATTATAGTGTTATGCATGAATTTCCTCTTGTGGAGTGGGCCTCAAAACCAACCAGAGAGTTCTTGGATTATGGAGTGCTTGGTTGCTCCAACAACAGTTATACCATTGTTGTTTCAGTAACTACAACCTGCCTGGCAGATTGGTATTGTAGTTCATAGAGTTCTCGGCTAGGTAAGAATACAGATGCCTTTTCTTACTTAGCAGCCTACATTATACCTTTTGGAACTATGAAAACTGTACAGAGAGGAAAAAGCTTCCCCCTCAGTCCCAGCTTGATTTCTCTGTAACTTGTATGACCGGTGTATGGTGCTTTCAGCAATAAGTCCTTACAAATTATTTCTAAGGGGGCATTCAAGAGAATTGGTAAGAGCATGAATTGTTTTAAGAGCCTTTGGGGCCTCCATGACCAACAACCCATTAGGAGGCATCTCACACATGTCATTGGGAGTTTTGTTTCATATTACAGGAGTATTATATACAGCATTATTCAGTCATGCAAGCTATCACCCTTCTAACTCTCAGTTTTTGAAGTAGTAGATTTCCATGTGACTTTTCCAAGCTCTTTTTTTTTAAAAAATGAAACTGTGTTCTAAAGAGGCAAGGTGACTTGCCTTACCATATCTTGAGGACTAGAATCAAAACTTGGGTGGCATCCATGCTGCATTACACCAAAGAAAAGGTATATAATTAAAGGGAAGTGACTGATTCCACAGAAATCTTTTTGGCCAAGTGCAATCAGTAGTGACCACAGCAGACTTGGTGTGTATTTGCCCCGAGTTTACAAATACAATGAGCATTTGTGAATATGAGGAACGTACTGCTATGGAAAAACATAAACTAATAACCAAGGGGGGAGTAATAGGAGAATGAGGTGATGGCATTTGAAGATGAAGAGCCGTCTACATCCACTGTCACTTGAGTGTCTTCAGAACAAGGTTGACAGGAACTATGTCTTTTTCACCTTTATTTATTGGCTTAGAATATGGTTTATGGGTACTTATGGGTGGGTGGATGAATGGATGGATAGCAGGAATGGGGAGGGAGGCATCATCATTGGGATAGGCTGGGGCAGTTGGCCTTGTCTGGAAGTGGGGACACACAGAACTCAGAATTTGGAAGGCAAGGACTTGGGGTAAGAATCTCTGCTTAAGGGGCACTTTCTTGTGGAGAAGTTAAAGATGAAAGCAACTAGGCAACGGAAGCTACAGTGAATGTCATTTGCTGCCAGCCCAAAGCATCTTCTTCCTCAAATAGCTGCACAGCAAGACTCCCACCCACAACCCAGAGATCAGCTGAACATTAGCCAAACATCTGCCCTTTCTTCCTGGTGTTCAAGTTCTAACTCCTTCCCTGTCAGACCCTCCCACCTACCACACGAGAAGAAATCAGCTGTTGCCCTGATCAGTCCACCTCTCTAGCTATTGTTGCTAAGGATATTTGTATTTCAGAGTATTTAAAGAGTCCTTAGCTTGGGGATCATATCTGAGGCAGGGAGGAATTGGCTTCTTGGCCAAGAATAGTGCTTCCTGGGTCTGAAGCTAACTTTTCCTGACTTAGTATGTTGTAGGCACTGTGAATAACTTTAGTGTTTCTTCCACATTTTATAGAGGGGGAGACTGAATCACAAAAGCCTCCCCAGTCTATCCTCCAATCAGTAGAATAAAGACATTCACTACAGTGAAACATCACCATTCTCTATAGAAACAAGAAAAAGAAGCGCCGTATGACTTTTGTGACACCATACTCAACTTTTTACAGTTTTGATATTGTGCTGTGTTTCTTTGGGGTGGTAAAATGCCTTTTCTCTTTAAGGATATAGGGTACCTGAAGTGTCAGGTATAAATATATATATATATTTGTCTTTGTGGGTAAAATCAGAACTGATTAACCTCCATTAGTTTCTGGAATTGCTTCACAATGCTTTGAGTGCTCTACAGGTAAACAGAAGTGGCTAGCTAAGAACCACAGCTGTACATGGTAGCTGCTTCCATGTATGTTCTTATCAGGAAGGGTGTATTTCTATACTTTCATTCCCCCTTTATTCTGAACTGTTATCAGAAAATAAAAACCTGTAGCTAGACGTGACCTCTGAAAGCACATAATTTATTTTTATTCAGCACTTATCAAGATGCTTTGACTGGATAGTTCAATCCTGGGACTTCTTTACCTTTACACCAGCATAGTCAGAATTAGACCGAGCCTAGAAAACACTTATCAAGGGGCCATTTTTCTGAAACAACCAAAGTAGGTCTCATGTAATTCCTAAATCTATTTTTTCCGAGTTTAGATAAACCATTTCTTATTATTACAGCTCGGTTTTACTTACTGAATTATTTTTTAGCAAGATCAGTTTTGCTTCACATGTGTTCTATTACAAAGATTTGATTTATTGATCAGTTATTTGTGTGTGTGCCTATAGGATTTTATCTAGATGGCTTCCACCATTGGAATATTCTTTCATGGCCATTATTTCTATCATATTCAATTTTCTCGGGTCATATTTGCAGGTCTACATTTTATCAAGAATGTTCGATTTTTTCCCCATTTTTTTTTTTTTTTTTTTTTTTTTTTTTTTTTTTAGTAAATAACACATTTCTCCATGTGCATTTTTTAGCTGCTGACAGTTTTATTTTGTATTTTTCTTTTTTCCCCGACAGGTGTATATATATATATATGCATATATTTTTTTCAGGTTAATTTTTTTCAGTTTGAAGAACCATATTCTCTTCTTGTACTATGAAAATCAGTCTTTTCCTGATAGGTTCTCATCATACTTGAGGGATCAAAATATTGAGGCAGGTGACTCAGAAGGGTTAAGAAACCCACTGAAGGTCATATATAAAGTGAGAGCCATGCACTTCGAAGCCACCTCAGAATATATAGTCCCTTGTGTTTGATGTAAGCATGTAAAGTTGGGATAATCTTGGGGGTATGTGTAGATGTATCCAACCGCCTTATTAAAGAAGAGACACAGAGCCAATGTAAAGATGAAAGCCAAAGAGGTCAGAGCTAAGAGTCTTACCCGCTTTTCCGCCAGCTAGCCTCTCCCGCCAAGAGACCTCTGCGAAAGGAATTACTTCCTGTGCGTTTCTCTAATAAAGAGTCCTTGTTCTTCCTTCTCATTGGTTGTAAACCCAACTACGTGACTGCCTCATCACTGCCTCTCTGTACAGACCTCCAGGTCTTCTATGGTTGGTATTGAGATTAGGGGCGTGTGTCTCCAATGCTGGCTGTATCCTTGAACACACAGAGATCTACCTAGTTTAGCCTGCCGAGTGCTAGGATTAAAGGCGTGCACCACCACCGCCCTGGCTTTCGCTATGGCTTGCTAATAGCTCTGACTCCTAGGCAACTTTATTTATTAACATACAAATAAAATCACATTTCAGCACAAATAAAATACCACTATAGGTATACCTTCCTCTTAGCGTTCACTCCCAACTTCTCTTTGAGACTAACACTCAGTTCCTACCAATCTGACCTCCCTCAGAATTAGAATCTAGGGCCATAGTTCCAAGCCCCTTGGCTTTTCTCTACTTCCTGGCTAGGCCTGCGTTAAGCCCTGTGTGCACTGGGGTGACATGATTTACAAACAAGCAGGACCTAAAAATGAAAAATCCTCTGGTGGAAAATGAGGTCAGTGGCAGAGATGGGGAGGGGAGGGAGTCCAGGCCTCGCTCTCCCAACCTTTCTGCCTCCTGGCCTATAGCCATCAGGTCAGTAGCCTGTGGTGCTGTTGGGAAGCAACATCTGTGGGGGTGGGGAGGGGTGGCAGGGCAATGCCAGTGTTCTTAGAGGAGGCCTGTAACATGAGAACGATCTGTTTCCTGAGGGACTCCCCCTCTCTGAATGTATTTGTCTGGATTACTCTGAGGGGGATATTACTGTTGTCTAATAGTGGCCTCAGATTTATCTAGGGATTTGTTTGATTAATTCTAAAGCATCAGACAGCAGATAGATTAGAGCTCAGCCTGTGGGGAGGGCCCATGTCCTCCATACTCTTCTAGTAAGAGGGAGGCTTTCCTTTCTTCTTGGGTATCCTAACTGTCCAAGCTCTAGCTTTTAGGAACTCGCTGGGGGGCAGTTAAAAACACTGTCCGCCGATAAGATGCATGAGTAGGTGTCCATAGATACAAGTAATTCCCCAGTCTGCTCTGCTTCTTCTCTGTGAAAGCTCAGAGATTTGGCCACTTGCTTTCTTTTCCTGTTAGGTTCCTACTGTAGACTTTGTCCAGAGCCTAGGTCCATGCCTTAGAGCCTGGCTGTGGAACCATGCATGGATAAAGCAGTGAGTCGGGAGGCAGATGACCTGAATACTAGCTTAGATATGGAGACATGTAGACATTGTTTTTGGTTTGTGCTATCTCCTCTCGGCCTCACAGTATCCTATGCCATGCTATGGCAATAATTGTATTTACTGTGCATGACTGGTTTATGGACTGTTGTGGGTGCTTTCTGCAGTTAGACTTTAAACCTCAAGAGTACAAGTCTTGTACTGACTTTGTTCATCTGCTACCACCCTTGCACATTACCCACTGTTGCTGGGGCATGGCTAATGTGCAAGGAATGTGTGTCAATGAAGCGAACTTGAAAACAAAAAGGATGAATCCTGGCATGTGGCTCACACCTATAATCCCAGCATTCAGGAGGTTGAGGCAGGAGGATTGCAGAAAATTTGAGGCTAGGCTGGGCTACAGAGTAAGACAGAACAAACAAATAAAACCCCAAGAAACAAAAAGGATGGATTTAATACATCCCAAGATTCTTCCACTTCAGAAATTCTGTTTTTCTTTTATTCACTCAGAAACAGAGCCCACTTGGTAGTATTGTTTTTAAACCACTTGTAATTATAGTACCACAGCTGTTGCAAGATTTAAAAAAATGTGATTAATAATGATGAGAACTCTTAAAAAGCATGTGATATTCCTTGTAGAGACTTTCCCTCTTCTTGGAAGGCTGATGTTTGCCTGGCTCTCTGAGCTCTCTTGGGGAAGGCCTGTTAGAGCCCCTATTTTTAATGGGATAGGGACTTATTAGTAAACGTTGTCCAAGGGTGTCAGACCCTGTCTGTTAGGTCCAGAGCATCACAGCCTTTTGCTTGACAAAGAAGATCAAGTGGGGAGGAGCAGCCTTGCTCATTTTATGAAAATGAGAAAAAACAGTGTATGGTGGGGTTAATAAGGAATAACAGAAGAGCTTGCTTTTTGGCTTCTTAAGGTACCAGGCCTCTGTGGACAGCCTTCAGTTGAATGCTAACTTAAGGCAAAATTAGCTTTTTAAGCCACTGGCAGACACTGCTAGTCAATCCTCATACTTCTTCTATCTTAAGTCCACATGTAGTTTCAAACTCTTCCTTAACACACGATCTCAGGGTGTTATTAATCAAATAAAAGGGAAATGATGCTTACTGAGCCATCCAGGTGGTTAGGCATTTTATATGTATGAGCCTCTTTTGATTTACTGGAAAACTCTGAAATGGATACTGTGATCAGGTCACAGATGTTGAGTGGCTTTCTGAACACACTGGCATTTGAGTTCAAACCTTCCTTTACATTCCATGTCTCCCAGGGAGTCTGACCCTCAGGGGTGTCAGATGACCAGTGGTCAATTATAATAAAAATGTTCTTAGGAAGGGCTTCTTTCTACTTAATTGTTGCTGTCTTTCCTCTAAGGGCTACTTTCATGTTTTGGTAGCAAGAGTTTGAACATGGTCTATCAACCCTAAGTCCCCCATTAGTTTTAAGCACAATAATAGATGGCCTTGAACAGCCACCCTATGGGTTACAAGTGCTGTCTTGGTTTGTTAGATTTGTTGCTAATGGCATGCAGGGGACCCTTTTTGAGTCTCTAGTGCCTAAGTTGGTGTGTGACATGCAGGAAGTGGCCAGTGAGTGTTAGCTATCTCAAATTGAACCAGATACAATGTTCACCCCCAGAACAAAGATGGGCTGTGGATGAAGGCTGGTGGTGAAGTTTAAGTCTTACAGCTGTTTTGAAAACCTCAAAGCCAGCCTTTCTCAAATTTACTCTGTGATAAGTAGGTGTTTTATTCCAGCAAGTGTCTAGTATTCTAAAAATACACATCACATATGGCCAATAGGACAGTATCTTTTTTTGGAGGTCACAGTGTAACAAGTGTGTATTCTTATAGGTGAACTTTTCTGAAGTTTTAGATACTTGATTACATTTTAAAAATTCAGTGCCTTCTCAATTTATTGGACCACAGATCCTATACCCCCTTTTTTTCTATCCCCAAGAAATTAGTATTCACTCTTTGCTTGGTGCTGTATTTTTATAAAATTCATTTTTGGATTTGTTACCCCAGCTTGCCTTCTTTCTCTGAAATATGGATCCCATGGTCACACCCTGTGGCAGATATCATGAATATTACAGTACACACTATGCTTTGGAATATTTAATGACCATTAGTTATCTTCACCAGTTACCCACTGGTCATGGAAAAAAAAATCCATGTTAGTTTTCCGAAATTTGTCTCCTTGTCCTACAAGGCAGTTGAGTTGGGTGGTTAGGCTAATGTAAGAAAGAATAATTAGGATGACATGCTGGAGGGAAAGGGCTTCAATTTCAGAGAAATGGAGTTGAAATCCAAGGAAGTTACACAGACTTAAGGAAGTGAACTTCCAAGCCTTGGTTTCCTTGGTGTGAAGTGGATTAACACTGGCTATACCGATAAGAGTTAGTGAGGTCATACGAAGTCATACAGTCCTGCCTCAGGTGGTGAATGTGCAATATAGGAGACCTTCTGTATTATAAGGATACCTGCAGTTGTCTTCTGTGGGTGTAAATTTTAAACTTTTCTTTAATGACCCCACTGTGTTTAAGGAGTTAACAAATCCTTTAGCATAGTGGCAAATAAAGAATTGATACTTGATTTGTATTTCTGGACTGAATAAATGAATCACACCATACTTCGATGTTTATGAGGTACATCCACATTTACAGTTTCATTCACACCTCACAGTAGCTGGGTCATGTAGTGGTGTTCCTAGTCCCATTAATTATGGGTATGGAAAATGAGACTTAGAAGGACTGAGTAGCCCAAGGTCACGTATCTGATATGAGGCTAGAGAACCAGGTGTCCAAAGCAGGTTTCTATAAGTGAAATGTGATTTCCACTCACAATAAGAACTTCATCCTTTACAAAGAAGGGAATTACGACATATGTCACAACATGGGTGAACCTTGAGGGCATTGTGCTAAATGAAACAAAACAGTCACAGCAGAATGAGTACTGCAAGGGTCTACTTATATGAGGTCCCTAGAGTAGTCAGCTTCCTGGAGATGAGGAGTTTGGGTTTTGTAAGAAGATGTTGGACATGGATGGTGATGAGATTTATATGCCATTATGAATGATGTAATGCATCTAAGTTATGTATTTAAAAATAAAGACTGGGAATGTGGCTCAGTAGAACATCTTACTGATAATGGATTCAGTTCCTGGTACTGCAACAAAAACAGGCTAAGATGTTGGGTTTTAGGTAGTACATATTTTACCACAACTTTTGAAAATTAGGAAAACAAAGCACTAGGGGCTTTGACTTCAAGCCCAAAGCCATCCCTGCCTTCTACCCCAGTGCCCCCTGAAGTAGAGCTCCAGGATACCTCTGTTCCACAGCTCTTCTGGGTACTCAATCACAAAGTCTATAGAACTCCCTCTGCTAAAACTCTGGGAGACCACCTACTTCTTCTACAACAGTCTTCCAACTGGCATGAACTCCAAGAATGTAGAGTCTTTTCGGAGAGCCAGGGATTCTTGGAAAGAAGGCAGATCCCTCCCCTACCCCCCCAAAGGAATCACTGGGCTGAAGTAATACTGTAATTAAGATTGCCAGTGTGGATCAGTGCTTCCTGTGTGCAAGGAACCTTGCTCATTGCTTTGTACACATCAGCTCCTTATGAGCTTTTCACCAGTCCTTCTAGGTAAGGGAACTGTTGCCACTTTCACATGGGGAAGTTAGGCTCAGAGAGGTCAGTTAACATGCCTGAGTGAACATGTGTGGAAGAGTCAAGATTTTCATCCGGGTCAACTTGAATCCAGAAGCTGCCATATATGTTCTCTGTGTTGCAGGAGATGGAAGAACTAAAGAAACCTATGTCTAGGGAGATGTCCATCACAGCACTTGATGGATTTCTTTCCTATGCTGCATTTTTCTCAGTCCTA
Organism: Peromyscus melanophrys; assembly: GCA_902168415.1. Taxonomy (NCBI): domain Eukaryota; kingdom Metazoa; phylum Chordata; class Mammalia; order Rodentia; family Cricetidae; genus Peromyscus; species Peromyscus melanophrys. The sequence continues at coordinate 33,149 of CABHPR010148305.1, read as the reverse complement.
CCAAATGATGGGCATCTTCTCATCTAGATCAACACCTTTCTTGATTTCCTGCTGTTCCTTAAGATTCCTCTCTCTGGTGGGTCATACTGGAATTTTTTTTTTGGGGGGGGAACTCTGATTTCTTTCCTCAGGAAATTGGCATATGAGGTCTGGCCCTTGGAAGTGTCCACTGCGTGTGAAGACTTTCCCAAAGTCCCTGTCCTATTGGTTGGGGGAGACTTCTGTAGCTGTACCCCTTATGGCTTAAGGTTGGGAAGTGTTATTCTGCTACAGATGTCTTCTGCCTGAAGGCTTAAACAGGTCAATAGAAGCTCAATGTGTCACTTTCAGTGTACCAGGAATGTGTCAAAGAGGCAGCAGAGACATTAGTAATTCGAATCAGTGTTTCCTGAATGTTTACTATGTGCCTGGCTTTGCGCTAAACACTTTATATGGATCATCTCACTTCATCCTCACAACAGTCATATAAATTAGGGACAGTCAGTTCTGATATAATGCTTGTTTTGAAAATGCAAATTTGTTCCAATGCAATTGATGTATTAGGGAACGATGTGAGCATAGTAATTTTCTTCTGATTATACATGATTTTGTTCAGGAGAAGCACTAGGTGTTGTTAGCTGAACCGAGCTCAGCAAACAAGCTTTAAGTGAACCCCCGAAACATGCTCACCTCAAACCTGAGCCAGTGACTTTATCTCCCATGTATGATATGAGTCCCATCTCATATCTGATGTTACAACTTCCTACGCAGTTGCAGGTGACTCTGTTTCTACCACTTCTCAAACTCTACTTTTAAGTGTTCTGTATCTATTGTGTTCTTACATATTTCTTAACAATGCATGAAACTGGTTCTTACTTTTTATTATGTACACTAATTTTGGTTAGTGTATCCTAAGTCTAGTTCCTGTGAGCCTGTGGATTTTACTTGTGTGACAGAGGAATGCAAAGATGGTTCTAGCAAACCCAGCTGTGCTATTACTATTTCCATAGAGTAGAAAAAGAAGTTGGAACCAAGAAATTTGACAAAGCGATTTTCAATAAGTAGCAAAGTCATGGCTCGAACAGACTGCCTTACCTCTCTATTTACACTCAGCATCTCTAAGACATCAACAGGAGGCTGTTTGTGTTGATCTCTGTCTACATAACATGTTGAATGACTCTTTTCAGCCAAACTCTCATTCTTCAAACCAGAGTTCCTACGACTGTATAAAGGCCCCTGAAGGTGTGTGGGTACAGCAGTGATCTGGATCATAAAGGTGCCCTTTGGGGTCCTTACTGTTTTTTTTTCCTGCATCCCACACTATTGTTGCCTCTCAGGTTGTCTGACACCCATTTGCCACTGCTTGCTGCTTTGTCTTGAGATCTAGAGTTACTATCATCACAGAACAAAATCATGTAACACCAGAGCTGGAGGTTCAATAATAGATAAATGGGCTCTCATTTCAGGGATGAAGTTCACTGTAAGGCCCACTCTTCTGTGTTTAGGGAGTCCAGATAAAGCTCAGCCTGCAAGAGCTTCCTTGCTGCTGGAAGATCACTTTAGGACTTAGCTGAAAGAAATATTTCCATGTATGTGTGTTCTTGGAGAAGGGACAACCTTAAGCTTATTCTTTCTCAAGACTAGGGGATGAGCTATGCCATTGGGGAGGTACGATCTTTGATTTTCTTCCTGATAGGTAGCCTGACATAATGCTCAATAGAAGGCCACCAGTTGTCTGCTTTGATGTTTGAGGGCCTGTGAAAGAGTGTACGTGGAAGCTGTACCTCCAGCACCATGAAGGCCCTGCTGTATATTTGTAGGGGATGCCCAGCCCTTGGAAGTCTGCACCTCTGTAGACAGCTTCTCCTTGGCAACTTCTTAAAAAAAAGAAAACTGTGTGTGTGTATGTGTGTCACACTGGATGTTGTCCTTCAGGATCTATCCACTTTGCTTTGTGAGACAGGGTCTCCAACTGGGAACTAAGACTTGCCAGTTAGTCTAGACTGGTTGACCAGTAAGCTCCAGGAATCTGTTACCGTGACTGGCTTTTTGCATGGATCCTGGGAGTCCAACTCTAGTACTCACGCTGGCATGGCAAGTACTTTACCTATGAAACTGTCCCCTCAATCCCTTGGCCACTTCTTAACAGTAGAGCACACGTAATAGTGGGCTGGCCTACTTTTGGAGAATGGCTCTTTGGAAGAGATCCATGTGGATTTTGGTAATTGGGCAAGAAATTCTGGATGTTCTATGAGGCCTGGGCAGGTGGATCATGGCTTCAGTAGTAACAGGGGGGTTCCAGGACTAGGGCTCTAGTAGTTCACATCAGGTTGAGTTTATCTGCTTCCCCTGCCCTGGCTGATACCTGTATATCTGTGAACTGACTGGTACTTTTACCTCATTTGTATCTTCCTGGGCCAATTATGTTTGAAATGAAACGGTGCATCTAAAGCACATGGTACAGTGCCCAGCACACCGAAAATGCTGTATACACCACGTGAACTTTATGATTTGTAGTGTTGCTTTTATCTCATTTTCTTCTTGTAGGCACCTTCTTTTGGAGTTAATGCTGCCAGCATGGTTAATGACATAGAGAGGAATCAATGGCCAGACTGCCAGGATCTAGGATCTGGTTCTATAGACTGTTGACTTAGGGCTCATAGCTTAGTTACCTAAGCTTTCTGTCTATCTCCCTCTTAGCTGAGTGTGACAACAGCTCCTACTTCTTAGGGTAGTTGTTGTAAAGTACCTGACTCATAGAAACCCTCGGTCAGTATTAACTGGTAATCTAATTTCCTTCATTCAGGGAAAGATAAGCATTTTGTATATATTACCAGAAATCCTTTCTGAGGCCACACAGCAAGAAAACTAGACTGGAATGGAGCCACAGGTGTATCTAGCTCTTGTCTTGATGTTCCTATTTCTGAAGCTAGTATCCCCAGTGCTTCCTCTGCTAGTGCCTGGAGTCCATGTGTGGGGAAGCAGCCTTGGTCATCAGAACTGACCCACTGAAACACATACATAAATAGTGTGTATTATTTTTTCTTGTGTTTGTATAAGTGTGTATGGTGTGTGTGCCTATATATGTATATATATGTGAGCACGTGTTTGGAGGTCAGGGGACAACTTCAGTGCTGATCCTTGTTTTCAGCCTTATTTGAGGCAGGATTACCTTGCTATTTCCTTCAGCACATGGCAGGCTAGCTGACCTGCAAGCTTCTGGGGACTCTCCAGTCTCTGCCTTCCATCTCATCTTAGGAGCTCTGGGATTGCTGAGACGTGTTGCAGGTGCTTGACTTTTTACATGGGTTCTGGGGATTTGAACTCAGATCCTCACCCTTGTGCAGTAAGGACTTCCCCTGCTAAGCAATCTCCTTTGCATTGTATCGGTTTTTAGGTGAATAAAATGTGGGGGCACATTGGAGAAGCAAGGGCCATTGACAACCAAATGAAACAGTGTGCTCACCAGTGCCAGCCCTTGCTCAGCCACCCCCTGCTGTTTTATTTTCTCCCACTGCTGGGCCTGTAGTTTTCCAGAGTGCCACTGCATTTAAATCCATATTCTATTTTCTCTCCTGGAAAATAGGTCAGACTCAAGGCAGAGTTCACCAGGTGGTATCCCCTAAGATTTGACTGGGACTGTCCTTCAGGAGTCTGGCTGTGCATCCTACCTACTCCATGCTTTCCAAACCTCCTCTAGGGATGTGAGGGGGTATGGAAGAAAAAAGCAGGGGAATTTTGGACTCTTGGCTCTTAATATGATCTAGTCCAAATGAAGGGTGAGGTGGGAGGGAGCTTCTCCAGGGAGGGTCACATCTCCAAATGTAGCAGTGGTAGGTGGAGGGTCTTTTCTTAAAGCCCCCCCCCCCAATTGCTTTCTCGGAACTTGTGGCTGAAGCAGTTGCTGGATATGTTATCAGCATCCATGAGTGCAGGTGGGAATGTCCTGATTTACTTCTCCCCTGCTTGTGATGCTGAAGAAAGTGGGTGGTGGTGGGGTTCAAATCCTTTTCTTCTTTTTCATCCCCTGGTTGGAGTTGGGAAGTCCTGAGGGGAGGGGGGGCTTCAGACCAGGTCAGGAATAGTTTCCCTCAGGGTTTGTTCAGCCTAGAGTGCTTCCTGAGCCTTTGTGACCTGCTGAGGACTGCAGGTTAAGGGAGCTGGTCCTCAGACCCCTTGTCCTCTCAGTAGAAATAACCATCAGAGTGGGTCCTCCCTACAGCCTTTTCAAGTGCTGTTTTCTTGCCTGGACAGTCTTCATTAAGGATATGGTGAGACTCACCTTCTTCAGGTATCAGCCCAAATAGAACATTATTTCCTCTGAAATACCTCTTTAACAATCTTTTCTGACATAGGGAATCCTGCTGTCATTTACCTTGTCTCTTCTTTCTTCATGGTACTAATCACGATGTCCTGTTACATTATACATGTGTGTTTGTATTGCTCATGTCTCCTGTTTAAAACCCAAGGGTATTACCTGTTTCATTCACTCATTGCTTGTATCTTCCATGTAGAAAATGTGGTATGGCCTATAATTGGCACTCAGCTAATATGTATTGAATGTGAATACAGGATTTCCATGGATACAGCTCACTAAGATAGATACTATGAGGATCTCTGTAGAAGAGGAGATTGAGGCTCGGAAATGCTGAGGCAATTGCCTGTGGATAGAAGGCAGAGCTGGGGTTTGATTGTAGGCCAGTTAACCTTCCCCTATCCTACAGAGAGGCCTTGTTTCCTCTTGTGTTGCCCTCATTATCAAGTATGGAGGCAGTGTGTATATGGTGACGAAGATGGAAGCTAGTGCTATTTCCTAATAGTTCAGTGACATTCCCTTGGAAGACTCTCATTGGTTGGGCCTGGGTCACATGTATGTTGTTGGGTGAATTATGGGTCAAGAAGATAGATTATTCCCACGATCTGAGAGGAATCACAGGACTCCTATTAGAACAGAGGTAAGAGTAGGGGTCATCTTTACCAATCACATCGATTCAAGGTGGAAACGGGGGTTCCCTAGAAGACAGCTGGGGGTTGTTATAAGAGAGACAATATAGATCTACATGTTTCTCACTCTCTTCCAGTGGATATCCTCCCACTTCCACCCATAGTCCCAAGGGACTCCCCTTCTCATCTCCTGCCTCTACCACTTTTATTTTTATTTTTTTTGGACAAAGGGCTTTTAAGGCTATTATTGTTGCCCTTCTGTGACGAGAAGACATACTATATTTTTATGTATAGGATTACAACTGCACTGAGTTGAAGTATGGGGGGGTAAAACAGAATGAATGATCATGGAATTTGTTTCAACCTCTACTCCCACTCACACCAGACTCCAAGCCCTTCTCACCTTACTAGGTGCTGATGAGTGGGGTGAGGGATGGGCTGGGGGTGGGGTTGGAGCTTTCATCCTGGTTCATAAGTACAAGCATTGGACCTGAGTCACAGGCTTACTTCCTATGGTCTCCTGATGTTTCCAGTGAACCATCTGGTCCATAAATGTTGGTAATTCCGTCTGTGGTGATTCAAAAGGATAACAATCAAAGCCGCTGCCATTTATACAGTGTTTGCCTGATACTAAGTGCTTTGCAAGCATTTAAGTCTCCTAACACCCCCATGGGGGAGGCTCTGTTCCCATTTTTATAGCTGAGGAAGATGTATTAGAGAGAAGCTCAGGGATTGGCCTAAGGCTGCAGAGCAAGCTGGGATGTGAGCTCACACCTGTCTGTCTCCAAGTTCAGGATTGTAATCATAGTGCCAAAGTGGCTAATAACTGACATCTAAAGACCATTGGGGTTCCAAGGGATCCTGTCCCACTGGTCCTTGGAACCCTCAAAGACTGTGTATAAACAACAATGTTGACATTCTCACCACAGATATCCTGTTTAATTAAGGGGTATTTTAATGAGACCACTATTCTAGGCAATCCATCAGTCACAGTTAATGGCACCACTTAGTTATTCATGCAGCATCCTTTTCCTACCCACCTCTTCTATTTTACCTCTTTTCTTCCTCTCTCCCTCTCATCACTCCACCCCTAAATCTAACTTATCAGAAAACCTGAAAGGGGGCATATCTAAGGAATGATTCAGAGTTCTCTAGACGTGTCTTTGTGCATATATAGCTTCCAGAGATTGCAAGGCACAGGCTGGGTGAATCCTCAGCTGTTGCTCTGACTAGGTCCCTCCCAGATGCTAGGGCACAGCTCAGTCTGGTGAGAGCCTGGGTTTTTTTTTTTTTTTTTTTGGTTTTTCAAGACAGGGTTTCTCTGTGTAGCTTTGCGCCTTTCCTGGAGCTCACTTGGTAGCCCAGGCTAGCCTCGAACTCACAGAGATCCGCCTGGCTCTGCCTCCCGAGTGCTGGGATTAAAGGCATGCGCCACCAACGCCCGGCTAAGAGAGCCTGGGTTTTCCTGGAGTAAAAGCCCTAAGGATGTACTGTACAAATCTGATTGCAGGTGTTTCATTATTGGCATGGAGAGCACTACCTATCTTGCCCTGGCAGAAGGTTAAGGCCACAGAGGATTAGTGGTGATCTACTCATGGGCTAACTGGGGGATTCCTACCTATCTTTCCTGTGGCTTAAGGGTATTCCTTTAGCCTACAAATTAAACTGATCCTGTATGTCTTGAGAGATCTGGGCTTCAGTTGAATTCATGTTGAACTTGATAGGACTCAGAGATGGAAGATTATTTTCTGAGTTCTGTCTCTGAACTGGCTGTGCAAACCTGGAATAATCTATCAGTACCTTTACTTTCCATCCTAACACCACCACCACCAACAACAACAACAACAAACCAATAACAAACTAGATAAGCCTAAGGTCTTCCCAGATCCACTATCCAGTGATTCTTTTTTTTTTTTTTTTTTTGTTTTTCGAGACAGGGTTTCTCTGTATAGCTTTGCGCCTTTCCTGGAGCTCACTTGGTAGCCCAGGCTGGCCTTGAACTCACAGAGATCCGCCTGGCTCTGCCTCCCGAGTGCTGGGATTAAAGGCGTGCGCCACCAACACCCGGCCTATCCAGTGATTCTAAGTGCACCCATTCAGGATTTCCTGATGGTCAGTGGTTTCCAAGTCAGCTTCTGCTTACCTCGGCTGTAGATAATGCTGCTAAACTGGGTTTCTAACAGCCCCTCAGGCCATTTTCACTTAGGTTTCCCCCGTACAATTCTATTTCACAGCTGAGGGTGGGAGGATGATGGAGACATCCCATTGTTGATGAAGATGATGGGGGTGAACTGTTCGGTGTGTTTTAAAAGTTCATTGGCTTAATTCATGTGTCAATCTTTCCAGGGCTCTGTGTTCAATTGCGGCTAACAAAAGTGGTTTACACCAGGTCATTCTTGCCATTAGTGATGGGGTGAGAAGCAGGGAAACAGAGTTTCAATTTCTACGGTGAATGTTTGGTTCACGCACAATCTCACACACACACGTTGCAGTCTGTGATGAAGAACGCTCACTGTGTTCTGTCATCCTCTGTCCTTCTGCCCTCCATGCTAACGAATGCTGCAGCTTGCTCTTAATGCTGATGTCTCTTTTTCTTTCTTCCTCAAGGGAGTGGTTAATGCGTTTTCCTCTCTGCTGGGAAACCTCACTTGACTCTGCGTCCAGTGTTTGGTATCTGGAAAAGAGGAGGATTTGCGTGGGTGTCCGTGTGCAGAAACCAATCAGAATATTTTAACCAATATTCTTATAGGATTCTAGGTTGCTTGGCTCTCTGGAGCCCTATCTGATTCCAGGATGATGTCTTTCCGGACAGATGCGGGGCTTATCTCTTTTGCTACATGCACAGTGAAAAGGGAGCTTGGTTTCCTTGGCTTGCATGGGTGGTTTTTGGGTGAAGGTAGAAATGTGGGGGCTTGCATGACCTTCGTACTCATGCAAGAACACATGGTATTGTGTGTGGGTGCACTTCTAACGCTCTTCTTCGTTTCTCTCTCCTCTCCTTTTCCTTTGCTTTGAAATTGCTGCCACAGATGTCAGTCAAGGTCCAGGTGAGTCTTTGTTCGCACAGCTGCTGTGGGAATTTGCCTTCTGCCAGACTGTGCATGGTTTGATTCTGAGTGACCCCCTTTCCCAGGGATTAAAAAATCTTAGTATGTTGCATTTTCACTGATTTTTGGTTTAGAAGAAGAAATGCCTTGAAGTAAGGGTTTTTTGCTGGCTTTGAAGAACTATTTTAAAACCAATGGAATGTGTTTCCCTGGCTTAAGTGATTGCTTCCTTATGAATTCTGTGTGAATCAAAGAAGTGGAAAATTAACATTTTTGGAAAATATTTTTAAAAGGATTTTAGCTGTGTGCTATCCAGTGCAATGAATACAGTTGCCTTGTTTTATAGATGTAACTTCCTGTGGTTAAAAGCTGACAATATGACCTATTCAACCCAGAAATTATATGGGTAAAGGAAGGTTTCTTTCTTCTAAGAAATCGTTATTTTTTGCAATGACATTGATAATACTCTATTTATTAACCAGTTATGCAAGTAATACATGTTCACTTTAAAAAAACAAAAAGAGGATTTGATTGGATTTTGCTGTTAGAAACATAGAAGGCCCATCTTCATGATAATTGTACACTTCTATTGAAAGTGCATGCTCGCCCAGAGTCCTGCTTTTAAGCCATGTATGTGTGTGTGTGTGTGTGTGTGTGTGTGTGTGTGTGTGTGTGTGTGTGTTTGGGCATATACATATACGTGAATATAAGACCATAATAGAGAACCTAATCATTCATAGGTATGAAATGTGGGGTGATTTAGAATATTTTGACATGTATTCTAACCTAGCTAGAACTTTGAGTTAAGAATAACAGTTACAGACAGGAAGGGAGAGCCTTTTCAATATCTTCATGTTCACTTACTTAGTCCTTTTTGTATTTTACCCTTAGAGAACAAATACAAGATAGGTATTGTTAAATACCATTCAGAGTATGTGAAATTTAGGGTCTGACAGGTTAATTAGTCTTGCCAAAGGTCATAGAACTCATCAATGATAGTAACTGAACTCTAAGGCCAATTCACACTTTAATGTTATATGCTGGGATCATCACTGAAACTTCCCAGTGACTGAAGATCTTGTAAGTATTCTCTAATGGTATGATTGCCCACTTTTTTTTTTTTTGCTTAGAGGTCATGTGACCTTTTCTTTACTGTCATCTCTTTCTCCAAATGAATATGTCCTCTCTTGTTTTTGAATACCTAAAATAATCACACATACTTTGGCAGGGTCCTTCTGATCATTGTTATAAACAGGATTACACATTGTAAGAGTACGATATAGTTATTCTCGTCAAATACAGAGGAGGTTTTTTTTTTTGTTATTTTTCTGCCTAGCCTTCATCTTTATTTGAAACACGGCATGGACAACACTTCCCACAAAGATACCACTAGGGCTAGAGTCATTGCTTACTCACTCACTGGGTAAAGTGGTTGTTGTGTGAACATGAGAACCTGAGTTATAACCCCAGAACCAATATTTAAAAAAAAAAATCTTGGTGCAGGGATGTACTTGGTGACCTTAGCACTGGAGAGGTTAAGACTGCAGCTCCCTGGGCCTTCTGAACTCATCAGCCTAGATTTCTTGGTTGGTTCTAGGCCAGTAAGATGCCCTATCTTAAAATAAATAAATAAATAAATAAAAGGACATCTCAAAGAATGACACCCAAACATGTCTTCTGGCCCCCATACACATGCACACATGTGGACATGCACTTGCATGCACATGAACACATACATGTGTACATAACATTGGATCCATTCTTTCTATTTAAAGTGATTTTTAGTTCAATTATTCACTCAACAAATATGTATTATCAGGTAGTGGGGATGAAATGATAAACCAAACAGAAGACAATCCCTGGTTTCATGTGTTTTTATTCTAAATGGGGGCAGATACATGAATGTACATACATCTGTATGGGTGCATATATGCATGTATACACAGTACATGCACGTATTAGTATGTATTGTAGCATGTGATGACTGCTAAATGGTATGGAGAAAGTGGAATATTGGAAAGCAGAAATCACTAATTTATGGAGAGTGGACAGGGGAAGCTTCTCTGGTAGCAGGCTATTTAATCCAAGGAAGTAAGGGACTGAGATCAACACTCAGGTCTTGTTTGCAAGCTGACTGATGGCACAGATGTTTCCAAAGGTGGTCCATAGTCGTCCTGATGAGGAATGAATGGGGTTGAATCTCAGTCTGCATTTCTCTCCTCCAGCCTATGTCCATGGGGGAACCCTCTTTCTGATTCTCACAAGGTCACCATATTGGTCCTGTGTGGAAGAGAATGATAGAGGGGACCAGAGGCCTTCCTCGATCTCTTCAAAGGGGTGGAGGCCTATGGTTGCCCCTTCTTTAGATAATAGCAACTGTTAATGCTCTCCTTCCCTGACACATCTCTATTTAATGACCATTATCTCATTTTATTTTCTTAATAACCTTCGGAGGTATGTGGCCTGAGTCCCATTTTATTGCTCATTAAGTGGGGGTCCAGGGAGGTTAAGTGATGTGCTATACTCACCCAGTTATTGAATAGCAGGGCCAGGAGGGGATTCTAGCCTAAGTTTAAATTTTATGACCTTCACTTTGCCCTTGAAATGTCTAGGGATGATCGCCAATCCTGTCACTCCTCCAGTTCCTTTATTTTGTTGTGGTTTCTAAGCCTGAGGAAAACCTTTGGTTTAGATCCTTCAGTTGTGGCCATGGATGTGGCAGGAGCTGGCCTGTACAGGCCAGGCCTGCTGGAGGTTAGTGGGTAGCCTTCCACCCTCTCTCAGCTCCTGGCCAGGCAATCTGGTGGCTCTGACACCCAAAGCCTTTAGTGGCTCTCTGATGCTTTTTTTCTTCCCCCTAGGAAGACATATTGGGTATTTTATGAGCTAATGTAACCGTTTACCCAGAGGCCGCTAGAAGACTATAAAAGGAATGATTGATTAATTGGTGAATTTTACATGCTGAGCACATTGGTTAGAAATAATCCTACTGTAAAATGTAGTTTGAGATAGGACTTGTGTGCAAAACCTTTCCCAGAATTCCAGAAACAGGCTGGGGATCCTTGACAGTGAGTCCTGGATACCTGGGTCAAAAGAGCAGGAAAGTTCCACTGGACTGCAACATGGGGTAAGTTCAAAGCCCCTCACCCTAGGCTAGGCAAAGGGATTCAGGATAATAAAAGCAACAGCAAGCATTTCTAGTACCACCTGCAGATCTTGGGAAGATGACTGAGCCATCTCCTGCATCTTTCTGTTAACTCCTCTGGATGGGCATTACTGTGTGCATTACTGTGTGCACTGTAAATGAGAAGCCTCAGGGAGTTCCAGTAATAGGCCAATGGTCACCTCCTGGCAGTGACTAGACCAGAACCTTAGAATTCAGATGCCATCAGAGTCTATGCTCTTGTCTTCTAAAGCCCACACTTTCATAGTGGTCCTGTAGGCCAGCATCATCTCTTACTTGTGTCCATACTACTGTATCCATGCATAGTACATAGCACATAGAACCTACTAAGTGTTTATTGGACAGAAGGAGTGACCATAAACATAGGGGCAATCTGAGTCTATAGGGTCCTAGACACTACTTGAGGGTGTATTGCTCAAGGAGCACAGACATTATAGCTAAGGAAAACTGAAGCCCCCAAAAGGTAAGGGATCTCTCCAAAGATATATACCCCTTGTATTTTCTGAAAGGGACCCTGTCAGGTCTTTCATCCACTTTTGCTCACTGGGATTTATCACTGGTCTCCTTGGATAGCTTGTCGGTAGGCGGTGCCATCCCTGCTCTTCCCTCAACCTTCTCCCCATTTCTGAATGTTCCAGAACTCTCTGCTAAGAGAGGGAGGAAGCACTTGGAATGTAAAGAGAGGGGATAGTAGTGGAAAGAGCCCTCTTTTCTACACCCCTCTCTTGGTACCCCTCACTCCTGCCTAAGGGCTGTTTATGATGCTCTCTGTCAGCCTCTCCCCTCAGAACGGATAATTTCTCAGGCTCTGTCTGCTGATTAGAGCTGGAATTTAAATGAATAACTGTGACCTTGTGGATGTGCCCTAGTTATTCACAGGCCCAGTGAGGAAATAGGCCTCTTGCTCTGTCCATCAGGACTCAGGCAAGTGCAGAAGGAGGGGCTGCTGTCTGCAGGGGCCCCTCAGAAGCCTGGTCTCCTGCTTCCAAAAGAACTAATAGTGGAGCTTGTGGCTGACCCTTGACCTCTGCCCCTCATTGCCGTTCCACTTCAGTGTAAGTCAGCCAGGGGACCTAGTTGTCTGTCCCGAGCATTGCCTTGTCTCCAGGGAGTCGCTCAGTCCAGGCGAGGGATGCTGATATGAACATGCGGTCAGGAGACAGCATCTAACATGTGTGACTCAGGCCCGAGGCCACCAAGGGGATGCTGCGGAAGGCCCATGTGTGGCAGTAGGACCAGCAGTACCGGCATTTTTAAGAGCTCAGTATAAAAGCAGATACTCAGGGCCCACCTAGAGATGTTAAGGCAGAACCATCATTTTATCACAGGCCCAAAGTGTCAATGAATTAACCTTTGACAAACACTGGCCTTGGATTTCCAGGCTCTCTTCCCTTTGGGAGCACTGGGGTTGTCTGCACTGAGGAAGTTGTGGTCCACCTTGCTGAAGCCTTGGTCCTCACCTCTCATGCTGCACGCTACATGGACCACCTGCTTGATTTTGTTCATAGGAGGAGCAGGATAGAGGAGATTAGGGATGGGGAAGATTGAGTATCCATCCACCACCAAGTGATCTCTATGGACTACTTCTCAGGTGTGTTCTCAAACAGCAGCTTAGGTACTGCTTAGGGGGGACATTATGGGCTGGAGTGAGTTTGGCAAATGTCAAGGAAGGAGCTTGACATGTCTCAGTGGTGAAGGACAACCAAAAGAATAATTGGCAACACACAAACTTTGTGAAGTTTGGCTTTTACTGTTCATAAAGTTTTTATCTGAGCACAGCTCTGCTCACTCCCTTCCTACTGTCTGGGTTGCTTGTGAGCTACAAAGCATGAACTGAGGAAACCTAATATACCATCTGGCCCTTTAAGGAAAGGCTTGGCTACCCTTGGTTACATAAAGACCAAGACTCTGAGCCAGATGCTGGGGCTGACCCCTTGATTCTACTAAAGCAATCTGACCTGTTCACATTACTTTACCTTTGTGGGTTCTACTTTCTGTGTCTGTAAAATGGGGAGAATGAGGACGTTTAGCTCATGGGGCTACTTTAGAGACAGAGTTCCACATGTACTCTTTAGAACATGGATACATAGTAAGCAATGTACAACAGCTGCTATACTAAGTCTTGTTTGATCTTTGTAATAAAAGTTTCTGTTTCATAAATGAACATCTACAAAGGCTAAAAAGCCCAAACTCAAATAAATGTCTTCTTTTCCATTGTCTTGTTAATGCCCAGAGATATGCTCCCTGTGTCTGATGTCCACCCTCTCCACACATATACCATATGCCCCCACTCCCTGCTATATTCTTCTCTTTGGGGTCTTGATTTTCATGCATCTAGTCTAGAGATGTCTTTACATCTTGTGTATGGCCATCAAGAACGCCTTAGGATCACAGTAAAAGGGGACAAAGGGACTCATATGTCAGGCCTCCACCACTGTACAGAAGAACCCTAGGCTTCAAGACACTATGCTCTTTGCTCGAGGTCAGAAAGAGATATGGTAGACTCCAAGATTAAATCACGTCTAAGGTTCCCTCTGCACAGTTCCTGCTTTATCCAGGATTTGTGTACACTTGACTAAGAGTGTAGCCTTCCAGGGTAGCAGGTTTCTTCCCTTTAGTGTGAAGGATTTGAGTCAGAGGAGCTTTCAGGCTCTGTCCATTGTGAGTGCTTATGACCAGATCATCTGATTAAGATACTGTGGAACTGCATCTGACAGAGGACTGATATCCAGAATATATAAGGAACTCAAGAAATTAGACATCAAAATGCCCAACGGTCCAATTAAGAAATGGGCAATAGAACTAAACAGAGAATTCTCAACAGAGGAAACTCAAATGGCTGAAAGACATTTAAGGAATTGCTCAACATCCCTAATTATCAGGGAAATGCAAATCAAAACAACTCTGAGATACCACCTTATGCCTGTCAGAATGGTTAAGATCAAAAACACTGAAGACACCTTATGCTGGAGAGGATGTGGAGCTAGGGGAACTCTCCTCCACTGCTGGTGGGAATGCAAGCTGGTACAGCCACTTTGGAAATCAATATGGCGCTTTCTTAGAAAATTGGGAATCAATCTCCCCCAAGATCCAGCTATACCACTCTTGGGCATATACCCAAGGAATGCTCAATCATACCACAAGAGCACTTGCTCAGCTATGTTCATATCAGCATTGTTTGTAATAGTCAGAACCTGGAAACAACCTAGATGCCCTTCAACTGAAGAATGGATAAATAAAATGTGGTACATATACACAATGGAATACTACTCAGCAGAGAAAAAACAATGACATCATGAGGTTTGCAGGTAAATGGAGGGATCTAGAAAAAATCCTCCTGAGTGAGGTAACCCAGACTCAGAAAGACAAACATGGTATGTACTCACTCATAGGAGGATACTAGATGTGGAGCAAGGATGACTGGACTGCTACTCACATCACCAGGGAGGCTACCTGGAAAACAGGACCCCAAGAAAGACACGGGGATCACCCAATGACAGAGAAATGGATGAGATCTTCATGAACAGCCTGGACATAAGTGGGGGAAATGAAGGGCAAGGGTCGAGGGAAAGAGAGCTTGGGGGAGTGGGAGACCCCAGCTGCTGTGGGATGGTCTGTATGTCAAACATGTTGCTTATTGGTCAATGAATAAAACACTGATTGGCCAGTGGTCAGGCAGGAAGAAGTATAGGCGGGACAAGGAGGAGAGAATTCTGGGAAGTGGAAGGCTGAGGAGACACTGCCAGCCGCCACCATGACAAACAGCATGTGAAGATGCCGGTAAACCACAAGCCATGTGGCAAGGTATAGATTTATAGAAATGGATTAATTTAAGCTATAAGAACAGTTAGCAAGAAGCCTGCCACGGCCATACAGTTTGTAAGCAATATAAGTCTCTGTGTTTACTTGGTTGGGTCTGAGCGGCTATGGGACTGGCGGGTGACAGAGATTTGTCCTGACTGTGGGCCCGGCAGGAAAACTCTAGCTACACCCAACTGGATCAAGAACAGAGAGGGAGAACAAGGAATAGAAAAAAAAGATACTGTGGAACTGAAAGAATGTCTTCCTATCTCTAAGACGCACAGTTCATATCTTCAGCACTACTGGGAGCATATTTTGTCTCTCCTTTCCTATTCTTTTGGATAATAGTCCCACTTGACTTTTCGCTTATTACCTCACTAGGAAAAACGCTTGGCATTTATTGAGCTTGTATTTTGAGCCAAGCACTGAAATGCTAAGTTTTGCATATATTATTTCATTCTTTAGACACCCCCATAAGGTAGATGCTGTTACTAGGTGTATGTTACCTATGAACAAACTGACTCAAGTTCCTTAAGCCACCACTGACAATACATTCAAAGTTGGCAGAGCATATAAGCTCTGATCTCTATGGTCCTGGAGACATCTTGAAGGGAATTCCATCAAAGCATACATGCCACCAAGTTCACCCCTGCTTATTACTGTGTGTTCCTAGCTTAGAAGGGTTCCAATACTTGGCAGATACACTATAAATGCTTCCTGAGTGGCTGAAGAATGTGCATGCACAACTCAGCCCCAAGTTTTGCCCCATGATTTTATGGAAGTTGGCTTTTTATAGGGAGTCACTGTAAGACAGGTGGTAATTGAATCATTTTTTTATTCAGTGCCTTTCTTAGATCCAGCTTGGTGGGAGATCCAGGTTACAGAGAAATCCACCTCTGCTATGTGTAATTGGATTGGAAGGGGGCCCTTGGATGGGCCAACACTGCTTAATTTCTAATCAATTGCCCAGTACAGGCCTTGGAAGACTCTCTTGGCTTCCATAGCTGTATGTGATGAGGAAGGTACTAAGACTGCCTTCCTCTTTGGCTATCTTAAGATCATGGCTTGATGCCTTCTCTCTAAGGACTTTTAAAATCTTTTCCTTTATTGCCTTAGAAAGGAAGATCCATGCTGGTAGTTGTGGAACATGCCTGTAATCCTAAACCTAAGGAGGTTGAGGCAGGAGGATCATGAGATCATAGCTAGCCTGGCCTACATAATCAGTCTGAGGTCTGTAGCTAGAGTTTTTCTACCGGGCCCACAGTCAGGACAAATCTCTGTCACCCGCCAGTCCCACAGCCGCTCAGACCCAACCAAGTAAACACAGAGACTTATATTGCTTACAAACTGTATGGCCGTGGCAGGCTTCTTGCTAACTGTCCTTATATCTTAAATTAATCCATTTCTATTAATCTATACCTTGTCACATGGCTTGTGGCTTACCGGCGTCTTCACATGCTGCTTGTCATGGTGGCGGCTGGCAGTGTCTCCTCAGCCTTCTACTTCCCAGAATTCTCTCCTCCTTGTCCCGCCTATACTTCTTCCTGCCTGACCACTGGCCAATCAGTGTTTTATTCATTGACCAATAAGCAACATGTTTGACATACAGACCATCCCACAGCACTTCCCCTTTTCTTTTTTTTCAAAAAGGAAGATTTTAACATTAACATAGTAAAATTACATATAATTTGGGAATTTGGGCGTAGCTTCTCTTACCATTTCCTGCTGGAGGGGGGCGCTGTATCTTATGGGGACACAAAGAAAATTTTAGGATTATGGAGTAGTCCATGAGGGTGTATCGTCTGAGCCAGTTGCCTTCAAACCATTTTGGATGTTGGATCATCTGGGCCATGCTGTAATCGGAGACCTCTCAGGGGGTCTTGGCTGGTCAAACCTGATGTATCTTAATCTGGAACAAATCCATAGCCTCTGGCTTTCTGTGGAAACAAAATCAGAGCTTCCTTTCCAAAGCAACATATCCTTACATCCAAATTTTGAAGTCAAGGTATCTTTAAAATATACATATTGGTTTAACTCAGGTTCCTTTACAATCAAATATCTCTCTGTAGTTAAGAATCCCAAAGACAACATAATGTAGATTCTCTATGTGATATCCATCTTTACGTGGCTTATATTTTATATTTCCTTTATTGTCTCTTTAAAGACTTTATTTTTTAAAATTATTTTTTTATATAACTGTATATATTCCTTTTTATCTCTCTTTGAAGTCTATGTATATTTTTACATACATTTTAAAGCATTTAAAGTCTTGTTCCATCTGAATCTGTCTTATTGTGAATCAATTGTTTTAAACTGCAGCATTCTAAGATTGAAACGGTGCTGTGGCTGCTGGCTCCGCCCACCTCAGCTTCCCAACATGGCAGTGATACGTTTACCGCTAGCTCTGGGAGCCTTCTTGGGTCTATGCTTTTGTCAAAGCAGCGTTTAGCCCAGAAACCTCTTTTTTTTGTTTTGTACTAGCAAAGGCTAAATCCATCATGCAGTTTAATGTGCCAGTGGCAGACGCCTCATTCCCGCCATACTGCAGGTCGAGCGCACACGCCAGGAACCCGCCATAGTGACTCAAACACGCAGGCTGCCACTAACTTGAGAGAGACAACTAGGAACTGTTTTTAGCTCCGTTTTAGTATCTTTTTTCTCAGGTTTTAGGTGGAAACTCTTGGCCCCACGTTGGGCGCCATTTGTAGCTAGAGTTTTCCTACCGGGCCCACAGTCAGGACAAATCTCTGTCACCCGCCAGTCCCACAGCCGCTCAGACCCAACCAAGTAAGCACAGAGACTTATATTGCTTACAAACTGTATGGCCGTGGCAGGCTTCTTGCTAACTGTCCTTATATCTTAAATTAATCCATTTCTATTAATCTATACCTTGCCACATGGCTTGTGGCTTACCGGCGTCTTCACATGCTGCTTGTCATGGTGGCGGCTGGCAGTGTCTCCTCAGCCTTCTACTTCCCAGAATTCTCTCCTCCTTATCCCGCCTATACTTCTTCCTGCCTGACCACTGGCCAATCAGTGTTTTATTCATTGACCAATAAGCAACATGTTTGACATACAGACCATCCCACAGCAGAGGTCAGACTATACCCTATATCAAGACTCTGTCAAAGGGAGGAAAGAAAAAAGAAAGGAAAGAAAAAAGGAAGAGAAAGAAGAGGAAAGGGAGGGAGATAAAAAAGGCAGCACCCACATGGCAGCTCACAACTGTTTATAACTCCAGTTCCAGGGAACCTGACGTCCGTGGCAAAAACACCGCTGCATCTAAAATAGAAATAAATAAATTTAAAAAAAAAAAGGCACACCACACCACCACACCCACTGGATGATGGTTTTAGTCACATTCCATTTATCATTTGGACAAGATGAGAATTAGAGAAATATCCTATAGCCTACCATGGTCTGAGCTCATCAGATACGCATGGGGATGCTTCTTTGTTACTTCAATAACGAGAGGCACCAGAGGCATTTGGTAGTAAAGGACAATGAGTCCCAAGCATCCTGGGGTATATGGGAAAACCCATGCAGAGATTTGTGCTACTCAGAACACCATTGATGAGAATAGCATAGAACAGTTGTTCTCAGGAGAAATGAGGCTATAGAACATCCACCTCATCCAGCTAAGTCACACAGCCTGTTCGTGGAGACCTCATCAGGCTTTAGACCAGCTATGGAGGTCTCATAAGGACATAGGCTGTGCTGGCCAGATTGCTGGGCCAGGCCTCAGGAGGGGTGGGAGATGGAATGTAGCCCAGAGTCCAGCACAGTGAGTTCCCTTGTGGAGCAGCTTTGCTAACTGTGAGCACAAATGGAAGAATCTGAGGATACAGTGGGCAAGGGTCCACTCGTGCTGCCAGCTTATTAGAGAAATGATATTGGGCCTGGCTAGGTAGTGCACACGTATAATTCAGGGCACTTGGTGGGGGGGTGGGCTGTGGCAAGAACATTGCCAGTTCAAGGCCATCCTGAGCTATGTAGTAAGATGTCTCAAATCCATCAATCAGTCAATCAAAATGTTGGTGAGATATGGGAGGGGTCAGAGAGGTGCCCCAAATAGATCAGTCTTCTAAACAGTGACAGACATTATAGGTTTTCAAGCCCTTACTATGGGCTTTGAACTGTGCCGTGTGCTTTTTTGTGCGTTGCTGCATGTGATCATCACAGTGTTCCTGGGGGCATGTTTCATAGGTGAGAGGTAGACAATTTAGAAAGAGGCATAAAAAAGTCAACTTGCCCCACACCTCAGGATTTGAGTTAGAGCTGGGACTTGAGTTACACTTTGGATTACAGAGAGCAGAAGTTTGCAAAGCACCAAGATGGCCTGGAGAGTTAATAAAGGAGAGCTAGCCTCATTATAGAAAGAGTTCTCCCAGGTGAGTCTGATAAGGCCAAAGTTAGAGAACTGCTGCTTGGAAGAAAGTCATGTGGACGATGAGGGGTGTGGAGCTTCACTCTTAAACTTACAAGCACATGGATGTTAGAGGAAGGAGGGAGGTAGAAAGAGCAGGATGAGTGGCCCCCCTCTGTGTTCCTCCAATAGCATTTAGGACATCAGGAGGTATAGCTACCATCCTTAAAATTTAGCCAGCTTCCCCTTTCCCCCTGTGCCCCGATGGGCTCCTGTAGTGTAGGGAATGTTGCATTCTTTGGGGATAGAGACTTCTCTGTGATATATGCCCACTGCCTGCCACACAATCTTGTTAGAATCAGTTTGTTTTAGATGGAAGGGACCTGATGGGTCACTAAGACTCTGGAGCAAAGTTTTAAATCCTTTGTGTAAAATTTTATTCAGACTTACTTTGAACCCCTTTGGCAATGAGCAGCCCATTGATCCCTTGGTCTTTTCATTCTGTTCCAGCAGGGCAGAATATTTGAGAGCTCTTTCTTATCCTCACTTGCTACAGTGTTCCACACCTGTGTGGCTTCCAGCCCTTGGAGACCCATGGAACAGATCTAATTACACTCCAAGTGTTTGAAGTCAAGGCTTTTGTCTTTGAGGAGTTTCTTTCCTAAGGACTAAAACATCTCCAGTTTCTTTGGCTATTCTCATCTAAGGGTTTTATTCTTTCATCTAGGTCATTGTTCCCTGAAAAATGACCTTTTTTTTCTTTTCTATACCTTTCTGAAGAAGGATGCCACATAGCATACAGTACTATGGACACGATTGGGATCAATTCATTACAGACATCTCCCTTGCCCTTGTTCTAGTTTCTACACCCATTCAAGGCAGCACCAAACACTTTAGCTTTCCTTTTTATTGACTCTAGTGTTAAACAGAACTTGAAGTCAATGAAAACCGTACTATTTTTGTGTGCACTGCTAAGTCATTTCGCTCCCCTTCCTGGACTTGCACAGTTGGTCTGTTTCACTTAGCATGGGGCCACCCTTTGATTCTGTTAAATCTGGCATACCACGATCTGTTTGGATGCCATTCTTTCATTGGGAACATCAGCTGTTCTTTCTGGTCTTATGTTATTCGTGAATGAGAAGTGATTTCAGAGAAGTTCGTGACAGGGAGATCAAGGAGTTTCTCTGTTGTAGGATGAATCTTTTCTAAAAGTCATTCTTGTTGATCCTTTAACCCTTAGAGAGAAAAGCAGGGCTGCTTTTGTCTCTTTGCCTTCTCTGGCATTCATTCATGAGGAAACCTTGCCACTTCTAGCCTCTAATAGAAGGAATAGATCAGGAGAATGCTATAAAGGTCTTTGACCCCATGATTATGCCATGCCGAAGCTGTCAGTGACTCATAGTCAAGATTGGAAGCAGCACTTTCTGTCCCATCTAGTCACCATGCTATCAGAACAAGGTTGGCCCACAGGCAAACAATGATCATCTGATTCAGCTACTGCCCTACAAAGGGCTAGATGATGAGGATTAAACATAGTGGCATCATAAAAAGACAAAACTCAGAGGCAAGTGTCTAGCGGGTCCCTACTTAAAGAACTAGCATTAGGACCCCTTCTCTACTGTGTTTCCGGAAACCACCACCACCACCACCACCACCACCACCACTGCTAGACTACCTGTTCAACTGATTCATAGTACTTTGCCAAACTTGTGGGAAAGATGGGATTTCTCAAGTATTAGCCTAGGATTGCTGTTCTGTAACCATCTGGAAGCTTGTATAGCTCAGCTAGAGTGGTAGTAGGCTCTCCTTGACACCTCCCATTGTGGTCATGGGTACTATTCTTAGAATAGTAGCTTGAACGAATTAAAATTATTATTTCATAATAGGTAAGAATGAGCCAAATGTCAATGTTTTCATTTGATTCCATGCACTATGTTGCTTGGTTTCTTTGTGTTCATGAATCTTAGTGTTACAGGGGTTTTGGGTAGCTAACGCTTAGAGCATCACATGGATTCTCTTCTATTGTATTTCTAGCTCATGGAGCTACCTCCTTGTTCTACCTTCTGTTCATGTTGGATGCTTCTTCATATTGCATGTGCAACTTTTAACATGATTGACAGCAGTGCTCATATCTTTACCTAGCTTTCTAATATCTGAGTGAATATGAAAGTCCCTTCAGCCATTCTGTGTTTACTATGACTTTGGGCTCCTCATAACCTACCTGGCTCATTCCCTTCCTAACATATGATCCCATCCTCTGACCCTAAACCTTGCCAACAGTCAGTGCTGAGGAGAGGGGAGACTTGAACTTTTTAGTTTCTGGAGTGTTGGGGATATGGGTTTGTGCTTATGTGCCAGAATTTATATTTGCCCCTTAATATTTTTTTGAGACACATATAGCCCAAGTTGGCCTCAAATTTATGATCTTTCTTCCTCAGCCCCCTGAGTTCTCTGACTGTGAGCACACACGATCAAGCCTCGCCCTTAAAATTAAATTTATTTGTTCCTTTCTATCCTTTAAGATCCCCTTTCTAGTAGCTGGTAAATTAGCTATTCATCTGAGCTTTAGGTCATCACAACATCCGGATGGTGAGTTATGAATGTTTGCATTTAAGTCATTGAGCATACTATGGGTCAGCCCTGGGCTGGGCTGTCAGGTAGGAGTTAACTCCTGGTAGAAAAGGAGACTACTGTCTGTAGTGAAAGTCAGGAATTTCCCAGAGAAGAACTAGTCTGAGGCAACTGTGGACTTAAGTGGAGCCTTTCTTCTTCTTCTTCCCTTGAAGCACTGTTGCTATTCTCTGTGCCTTCGTCTCATCGTATTGGCAGACTTCAGCCTACATACCTCCTCCTTCCTTTATCCAAGAGGCCCTATATAACATGCTCCTGTCTTTCAGGGGAGATCTTCAGTCTGTCTGTCCTGATGATCTTCTCACACAGGGATGTCAAAGGCTGAGCTTGAACATGTCTCATGTCCAGATTTGCATTATCAAGAGGGAGATGGATTAATAACTCCCAAGAAATGGCCCCAGAAAGGAAGAATCTCAAGTTTAGATGGAAATACATATTGTGGCTGCTTAGGAATGGTTAAGCATTTACTTCTCAAGCATGAGGATCGGAGTTCAGATCTTCAGAACACCAGAATCCACATATATGCTGGTGGATATTGTGACCCACCTGTAATTCCAGCCTCTGAAAGTGGAGACAGGGCATCCCCAGAACAAGCTGGCTGGCAAGACTAGCAATATTGGTGAGCTCTGGCTTTGACTGAGAGACACTGCTTCATTGAATAAAGTAGAACAGTGACTGAAGATGCTTCCTGACATCAACCTCAGACCCCACGTGCAGATGTGCACACATATATACCTACCACAAACACACAAAAAATGGAAAGAATAGAAATACATATACTAATCTACTTCACTCTTTAAAATCCAAATCCCAGCATGAGATTTTTTTTTCTTCTACTCTCCCAGATTCCCAGTCACCTTACCCTAGAGACTAGATCATTGCAGCCATGCTTTTTGTTAACCTTTCCATCTTCCCTGTCTCTTTAGTTCTGGAACTACCAGGTGAATGTTTCATTACTTTCTGGTTTTGTGTAATTAAAAAAAATCTCTGTGGCTTTGTAAGGATTCAGTGTTGGTGCTTGCAGCAATTAGTGACGTTTAATCTTGCTCCTTTGGTATAGAAAAAAAGAAGAGATGGTCAATGAGAATTTTTCACTTAGGCAAAAGCAATCCTGAAAGTGAGTGAATTAAAAATCTTGAAAAAGATCTTGTTTTTTCCTTCCTGATTCTTTGCTCTTCCACTATCCTGTTTTGAAATACTTTCCCAATTGCCCAGCCAAGGTGAAGGAAGGAAGGAAGAAAGGAAGGAAGGAAGGATGAATGAATTGAAAGTCCTCTCAGGTAGATGGGGTGATCCTGGTTTGAGACAGAGATGACATTAGTTTAAATAATGGAGATCTTCAACTCCTGGCCTGGTTCCTGAACATAGTATCCTCCTCATGCCTGTTTTAACAAATGGTTTCTGTTCTCTGTATTAGTCATTCTCATGACAGGCTTCTTCATGACCATTAGATTTCATAGCTATTTCCATTTTTCCTGAGTGGCAAAATGAGCTATCTCCACAGGGGTTTTTCTGAAGGGTATAACATAGTTTAGGTAGCCATATGTATATTTTGCATATACTTTACATATGATTTACAGTCTGTTCTAAGGCAACTTCAATTTTACATGTCTTATCGATTGATGATTTTTTTCTTTTGTTCTAGTATATACTCTAGGAACCTGTGTGCCACAGATATACAGACACAAATAGCATTTAAAGCAAAACAAGAGGGAGTCATTTTGTATGAGATACCTTGTTGAGGTCCAGCATGTTCCTAGATCCAGCTAGAGTAGCATTTTGTCAGGGTTCAGATAGAAGACACTTTAATTCTTTCCTTCTATTATTATTGTAAATATTTTTAAAAGGTAATATAGTTCTCTAAGAATTCTATGTTGGCAACTCTTAATGTCTTGCCTATCAGAGGGTCACTTAATCACATCTCCTGCTCCATACCTACCTTATGTGAGTTCTTCCTGAGCTGAATTTTGAGTCATAATTTATTATCTGTTCAAATCCAAAAATCTAAGATAGGGTCGTTTTTAAAAGTTATAATTCCCTTTATTCCTATGGGCCTGTGACTCAGCCCTTGTCTTTATGACAACCTTGGAATGCCAGATCCAGAATAAATGCCATATTTCAACCAAATCCAGCAAGCTAGTTCTGAGGCTGGCTGTGTAGTCATGGGGGTAATTGATGTTAGCATGCATTTTGACTGTCCTTTGAGGTTGACCAGAAAGCCCATCTTCATTTTAACCCATTCTCCCATCAATCATACATATAACCTATATCCAATGTGGCTACCACTTCTTTTTGTGCTAACTATGTGCTTCTCTGTTAAGAATTTTTGAGGATTACTTTTTATAATTTTTGTTGGAAACCATGTAGTTCTTCTATTTTTAAAAATATAATTAGAATATTTTAATGTTGAATACATAGAAAACTGCCTCAGCATCCTCCCATCTTTTAAGACAGAGCTATCACCCCTTTCCTTCAGGCTTCCTTCACTTATCTCCTGTGCCATGAAGGCCATGAAGGGAATGTTTTAAGTCCTTATATTCAACTGGATCCCCTCTCAGACCATTTCATTATAGTGGTAAATGCCTGCTGGGCATTTTTGCTTGAAAATTCTTTCTCTTTAACTTCATCATGTCTGATACAGAACCCATTATCTCCCTCCACTCTAAATATATTTCCCCACCTCATTTCACTTTCTCTATTTCTTGTGTTGTTTCTCCATTTCCTTATCTCTCATCTGCCCATCCTCAAAGCATCTTATTCATCATCGAAGCCTGCTAAATCCTCTCTCTCTCTTTTCCTTTCTGCTACTTGATAATCACTGGGTCCTTTGCTTCTGACTGATCTTTCTTCTTTTGTCTCATTCCCTTAATTCATTTCATCCCTGTTATTGCAAAAATAGTCTTCCCCAACATTGTCCATGAACTTTCAGTGTCTCCCATCAGCTGGAAGATCAAGGCCATTTTCCTTAGTTTTGAAGCTTATTGCTTCCATGTTTAGATTATTAGGATTATCTATTTTTATATAAGCTAATTATATGTGTCTATTCCTTTTTCCATATAGTATATTATTTCATGCCTGTCATGTGCCCAGAAATGCCCTTATTTCTGGAAAGCAGAACAGGGTGGTCTTGGGAGGTGATGGAGTTAGCCATAATGCTAACTCTTTCTCCAAATCTTAAACCATTTTTTAAATGTATGTGTATGTATGCATATGTGTGTGCAGGTGTGTGTGTGGGAGGTGGGCAGAGGGAAACCTCAGCTGTCTACTTCCTTTGAGATAGTGTCTGTCATTGGCCTGAAGCTGACAGATTAGGCTAGACTGGCTGACTAGTGAGCTTCAGGGATCCTTTTGTCTCTGCCTCTCCTGTACTGGGATTATAAGTATGAGCCAGCATGTCTGGCATTTTCATGTGGGTTCTAAGACTGTAGCTCAGGTCTTCATGCTTGCAAGGTTGAGGTAAAAATGAGCCATACCCTCAGTCCTTAAGCCATTTTTGAAGTCGTATTTCAAATCTCCCTGTCTTGCAAGAACTTTCTCTGAGTATGCAATATCCCCTCATCAGTCCCTGCTCCTTCTTGCATGGATTCATAATTTGGTACTTAACTATTAGATAGTACCTATTCATTTTTCATTCAACTGTCAAACATATACTGAGTGTCAGACACCAAATAGATAAATGTTTCTCTGTGTGTCCATATATTTTCATAGCATGGTGTGCATAACAGCAACTCTTACACAGCCCTTATCATATGTAGGCCTAGGCCAGTGGTTCTCAGCCTGTAGGTTGCAACTCTTCTGGGGGTTACATATCAGATATCCTGCATATTATCTATTTACATTATGATTCATGACAGTAGCAAAATTGCAGTTATGAAGTAGCAATGAAATAATTTTATGGTTGAGGGGGTACACCACAACATGAGGAACTGTATTAAAGGACGAAAGCATTAGGAAGGTTGAGAACCACTGACATCGACTTGTATGAGTATATTTAAACCTCAGAGCAATGTATGAAGTGATCATTATTATATCCGTATTTTCTAGATAGGAAAAAAATCAAAGTCCAGAAACATTCAGCTGTTTTCTTAAAGTTACAAGATATAAAGTAGCAGAGATGAGGTTCTAATCTGGCTCTGGAGCCACTTATTAAATGTCCTCTTCTACATGTTCACACACTAGTACCGAGCCATCTGTGTGCACGTGTGAATATAAACACACAGACTCCTTCCTTGCTAGAATTCCCGGAGGCCAAGGATGCTGTGTTTTACTGACTTGTGTTCCAACTCCTCATCCCAGGCTTTGCATATAGTAATATTTGCATAGCTCGGTCTGTTGGTTGTTGATACTTTTATTAGCAGTTGAAAGAGCTGAAATTTTTTATTTGCTATTTTTTTAATTAAAATATGACTATATCATTTCTTCCCTTCCTCCCTTCTCTCTAACCCTTCCCATGTGCCTCCCCAACTCATGACCCCCTTTTCTTGAATTATTGCTGAGATTTTAAATGGCAAATAATGTTTTGAGGTAGGAAGGAAAGAAAAAGAATTCTAGAATAGAAGAGTACTCTGCAATTATTGGCAACTAAATTCTGTAAGCTTTGAAGATAGGTTTGTACAAGAAAAGATACTAATATGCAACTCCTAAGAAAAAAGTAAAATCCTCCTCACAAAAAGTAAAATTAAAAGCCCCACGTTGTGGCCTCCTCCCTTCCTAAGACCTGTTTCCTGGTGTTCATGTCTGTTTTGCTTTATTCTCTTCAATGCCAAAGTTTGACATTAGGATCCTAAAGCTGCATTCCTGGCTTGATACTTCTACTTGAGGTTTTTAGAAGAGGAAGAGGATGAACTTTTACTTGAGAGATAATGCTACAACTATGTAGGCAGCCTAATAAAACCCGATAAGTATGTCTTTGAAATTTAAAAACACAGGTGGTAGGTTATTTGCATTTTAAAAGGATTCTTCCCTTCACAAAAAGATCCACTGTAGGGTTCCATTAAACATCCAGTTCTTCTTGCTACATTTATCATACAATTTAATTTACCAGAATTTGATTTATATGCCACCATAAAGAGGTAGCTCTCAAATTTCTTTGAGCATGGGAATCCTGTGAGCAACTGATTTAAATTTCAGATCTTGTCCCAGCAATGCCCCCCCATCCCTACCCCACCCCACCCCAGGATTCTAATTTAGCTTGCTTGGGATGGGTTCCTGCATATTCACTTTTTATCTGCTTTGCGAAGTACATTAGCTGGAGCCCCATTGGTGGGTTTACTACCAAGTGACCTATTTAGTCTTCATTTGGAAAATGTTAGATATATTTTTGGTTTAGGTGGAATCTCCCATCTCCTTACTCCTGCTGAAGTTGTAAGCATCTCCAGTCTCTGGATGGATGTATAACAATTGCCTCCCCCCCACCACCACCAAGAAAAAACAACTTTCAAGCATCCTATTTTATACTGATATCTTCCCAGATCTTTACACTTATTTCTCATAGGTGACAAAGCTCTCTGGATTTATGTATGCTCTGTTCCTGTCCCCTCATTTCCACAGACCCCGGCCCTACCCCACATCCTTTACCATTTGTGCTTTTCACCTTGATGTTGGTACCTAGGGTTTGGCCCAAAACCATCAGCTGTGGAGAAAAGGATATTTCTATGTGCTTTCTCCTCTAAAATCTAAGTTCTTTTTTTCCTCTCTTCCTTCTATTCCTCAGCCCTGCAGAAGACCCCAAAAAAAAAGTTTTTTTGAACAAAGCAAATTTGAGACTCATCTGCTTTGGCATGATTCACTCTTCCACGAGTATTAATCCTGGTCCTATGGCACTGAATGCCAGAACCTGAGCTTTTAAAATATGATTATAGTTTAATGAAATTTGTTTCAAAAAATAGAGTCCGTGACATTTATGGCACGTGTATCTATGTATTTAATATATCACTGATCTTTTAAAAGTCAGTTTCTTGACCTACATTTAGCCTCTGATTACTTTTCTAAATCTCTAGTAATCTCCAAAAACATTTAGAGATTTCCATACTTTAGAGGGTTTTTTGTCCTTTATTAATCTTCTATATCCCTGAGTTTTGCTTCGAGTAGAGGCTCTCGGGGGGTGATCTGGGTTTTGTGAAATATTTTCAGTGGCAGCAGAAGCAGTCCAAGAGTAAACGGCCAGTGCAGTTGGCTATTGTGCAGTTGGAAACCTTTGCTGTTAGCAGATCTATCAGAGCCAATGCTTCCTTTGTCCTGAGGAGTCCTGAAGAACCTAGTGTGCCCCCTGTCAGGACTCTCCAGAGGTCCTGTTCGTCTGCCTCCTTTAATCCACTCAGTTCAGGGCTGGGCTTCCCTCATGGACATGGAAGACGTTGGTAGTGTAGCAGAAGAGGTAGGAGACCTAGTGTAGTTATCACTGGTTAAAGTGAACAAAACAGAAATGGTTCTAGGTAGTCTGAGCAACCCTTGCAAGTAGGAAGTATGCTGATGTGTTCAATATCATCTAATTTACACAGAGAACAATACAATGCATGGGGCGGGGGAATGGATGACATTCACTGAATGGTGAGATTTTAACTGATTCTTTTTTTTTTTTTTTTAATTCTTGGAGTTTTCCCCAATTTCTGCAGTGAACATGTATTACTGATGCAAGTAATTTGAAAGAAAGAAACCGTTAACTTGATACTTTCGAGTCTCTTTCCCAGAGAACTAATCTTAGTAGATCCATCACAAATCCTATGGATTGCCTAGAATAACAATAAAAAGGAAGTTCTTGGTATTATTCAGTGAACGGAAATCTGTTCTCTAGATGGGAGAGGGCCAGCCTTCTCCCATAGTGTGGGGGCTGGTGTTCAGGGTGTGTTGCATGCTACTGAGTGTGTGCATGTGTCCTCACTCTACCTCCTTCTGTGCAACAATTAAGAGAATGTTGCTTTGCATTTGGGATTTTAACCATCTTCTCTCACCCCTCCCTTTTCTCTTTCTCTCTCTCGCCCCCTCAGGCCTTTCCCATCTTATGATGAGTGAACAAGGTAGGTGCTGTGGTCCTGCAGATGCCTGACTGTTTGCCTCTGTGCCTCTGGCTGGTCATTCAGAGCCTCCTCCATAGAAGGCCTTTTGCTGCCTGTGCCTCCTGCTGTGGGCCACAGTGGGAGCCATGGCCACTCTGCTGCTGAGGAACACCTTTCCTGATGCACTGTGGTGACCCACCTCCTCCTCCCAGCTTCTCCATTCCTCCCTACCATTTGTGGTCTGGGCCAGGCGGTGCACTGCCCTGCTGGGCTGCCTCTCAGAGGGAAGCATGAAATAAGGCATGACACGTTGATAATGGGGGTGAATGAAGCTAATTTCAGAGCAACCAGGCAGTTAACTTCCTCCTGCTGCTCCTTGGCCCCAGGCTGGGGCCCAGCTTGGGAGTAAGGAGCAGGGTCTCTCCCTGAACTTTACTCTGGGTAAAGGTTTTGCTACGTGTCCACCCCTCCATTCCATTGCCATCTTAATGACACTCTGCCCTTTCTGGTCAAAGGAAGCCCTTGGGGGGGGGTTACTGTTTTAAATTCTTTATGAAAGAATAAAAGGAATCACCGAAAGAACATGCTAATGTCCTCGTGGTAGGATTCTAACTCATTATACACCCTGAAGAAAACTGCATATAAAGATCCGTAAATTCAGCATCTGCAACCTAAAATATTCAAATATGCAGGGAATGAAGTGTGCAGGAATTTCAGCTCAGCTAGGCATGGGGTGGGTTGTGAATGAAGCCTTCTTCTCCTCAGTAAAAATTTTCCACATTATCAGCCCAAATCAGGATCTGAGAACCGAGCCCACTTAAAATTGTCTTTTGCTTCACTGTTCAATTGCTACCATTGTGTTTCTTCCAAGCCTTGGGGTGATTGCAAGACTGGTCTACCTGCTTTGCCCTGTCACCAAAAGACTGTTCTTTAATTTTTCTTATCTGTTCCTTTTCAAAACACACATCAGACTCAATGTGCCTTTGGGAGGATCAAAGAAAAGAAAGATATGGAGGAGTTCCACATAAGATTTTTTTTTCTTGATCTTTGGAGAGCACAGGGTCATTTCCCTTCCCCTACTCTCTCAAACTGACCATTTGATTATAAGGGGGATGCCATTGGATCAAGGAACCATCCAGCACTGAAAGATACTATTTAGCAGTTGGAGGTGGGCAGTTGAGGGCATCCTGAATTAATAAGGCTGCTTTTCTAATATAAGTGTATTCCACAGCATGAGCCAAGGTGTGGACTCCATAAGTTTCAAGATGGTGTTGGTTTTTTAGAGAGCAGATATCAATACATATATCTGAAGGAGAGGGTTAAGTGAGTCCTCTAGGGTTAGGTTAGGGACTAGAATGAAGGCTGCCTGTTCCTGTAGCTTAGTGAGGGGACACGATACCAAGTATTATGAAGTTAGTATGAGTAGGGGATGGGCTTGATGTGGATAATTTGAGAAACAAAAGCCTTTCCCTTTAAAGAAAGATAAACAGAGTTCTATGAATTGCTGGAATTTAACGGTCCACACTTGATGACAAGTGACAGTGTAAAAGCAGGCCATCAGAGTCCTTATGACAGGACCTCCTCCTGTGTTCTCCAATTCTGTGCTCCTGGTTTCTCTTCTTATGGTCTTCCAGCATTTCAAGTGCCTCCAAGTACTGCACACATCATATCACTAGTATCACAGGGCAGGCAGATGGACTGATAAGAAGGGACTCCCTTGATCTTAACTTAGCTTGTTTCAGGCACACTGATGCACCATAGGAAGGTTAGATCCCAATTGGTATGAGCAGCATTTGGAGACTCTATAGCATGCTCCTTACTCTAACCTCACATATACACTGGTGCAGCATTCAAGTATGACTGTGCTCCAGGCTGGTGTCCCTTCGAGAGAAAAGAAAAGAAAACTATCCAAACACAGATGCTGAGATGGGGGCTTCAAGAAAAGATGCAGAATTCTTCTGGGTGATGGTGCCACTTAGGTTTTAAGTTACTATTGGAGGCTTGATTTGACTTAAGAAAACCCTTTGACTTCATTCCTCATCCTCTCATTCTGTTCCGTCTTCGCCTCATCCACTCTTACCCCTACAATGACTACCTTAAAGCCATCATCCTTCTCCCCTGCCTTCTTTTAATCCCTGCACATAGGAGCTAGGGGCTTCTGCCTGGTTCCCACTGAATCTCCAGAATTAATATTTGGTATCCACAAATACATGTGTGTTGTGTGTGCATCCCTTATACTTGTATGTCACAGCCTGGTCCTCCTGTCTCATGTGAATGTTGGGAAAATACAAGAGAACTGAGATTCTCAAAGATTTTCCCTAACCATGCTCTTTAAGATTGGTTGTACATGTGCAATTTCACATCCATGTGGCTGTGCAATGCTTTTGCATGCAGACATGGCCATGTGTCTAAGGATATAACCGAGAAGAAATGAGTGAGATGAAGCTTAATCATGAAGCCGATGGAAGCAGTGTGGCTGACTCCAGCATTTGCTCCATAAGCCTCCCATCATGCATTTGCTTTGTGCTGCCTCCTGAGGATGATGTGGGGCAACTTCCTGTGCTGTCTGTCCTGAGATCTGCCATGTGTGTTTCTTCTCAGTGTACTTACAGTGTGCTGATGTCCACTCTCTTTCTCTCGCTCTCTCTTGCCGCCTCCATGGTGGACACCATGCTTCCTCTCCTTAACTGGATCTTCTGCTTCCTTTCTGTAGGTAGAAGTAAAGGTATAGATCACTTTATTTATCATTCTATCAACCTGTCAATGTGTACTCTGAATTATCCATGTATGTGAGAGGAATCGTTGATTTTGATGAATGTATAGGGTGTATTAAAAGTTACTGCTTTTTAAAAACATGGTAAATAAATTAAAAAGGCATGGTGATCATTGCCCTTCAGTGAACCCCATGTTCAGTGTTGGGGATGGTTCTGCTTTCCTGTAAAGTCAGCTTGAACCTTATGCATGATGTCATGTGGTACCTAGCAGGAACAGGGTCTCTGGTAGTAGGCATGCTGTGTAGAAATGTGTCTTATTCCATTGTAGGGTGTTTTAAGATCCTTCTTGTGATATATGTTCCAGGAACAGGGGAGATAGGAAAAGGTGTCTCATAACTGCTGGTTTTTATGCATCACTGAATTTGGGGTATCATCAGCACCAGGGTGATCATGGAAGAGAAAGGGGAGACGATTGAAGAATTGTTTAATTTTACTAACTGTAGATTTTTGAAGTGTTTCTTTCTTGCTCTTTTTTTCTTCAATGCTGTAATTTTTGGATTTGTGGGAGATGGAATATTAAGGGGTGATAAGCTAAGAAAGGTGGAACCAGACAAGCAGGGAAAAAATGTAGGAATACAAACCTATAACACTGGAAGGAGGAAGAGGAGAAAGAGGTAATGAGGGATGCTAGTGTACAAAGCCAGCCTTTTGCCAGGCGGTCAGGGAGGGGAGGTGACAAGTAGGTGGCTTCTTATACTTTGACATGCCTTTGCACCTTTGGGTGGCTCAACTCACCCACCCATTCCTAAGCTCAGAGAACCTGGCACACCAGCTGGAGTGAAGGAGAAGCTAATTGATAAATTAAAAATGTGTGTCTCCATCCAGTTCTCCCCTCCTGGATAACTCTCCCGTCTTGGTGGGCCAGGGCACTGCTGTTTCCCTCAAGGGGTGCCAAATAACACAAGAAGGGCAAGTAAATTCTAGTGTGAGGACAAGGCCAAAAGACGGGGCTGATGAGTTATCCCAAATGCTCAGCAGAGGACTGGGCCGTGAACTGGTCATCTTTTATTTCAGTTTTGTGTTTTCTGTACAGCTGCCTTGGGAGTGTTTTGGCCCTTTCCACTTTGAGCTTGGGTGGTTTGCCTGCTCCTTTAATACTGAGTCCAGATGGATTCATTCTCAAACCTGCCACCCTGAGTCCTTACCCCATTCCTGGATTGACACCTTTGGAAAAGAGTAGGGGAGGGGAAAAGGAAGAGGCCAATGGCCAGGGCCCTCTTTATAGGTGAAACCACCCATCTGCCTGTGACTCAGTCTGTTGAATATGTTTGGTCCCCTTTCTCTCCTATCTCCTCCATCCTCTTATCCCTTCATCTCTCCCTTAAAAGTGGTGTTTGGGGTGCCTGTGGGCTTTTGTGCATAGAGTCTTTCTTTCTGTGGGTCATTGTTGTCACTGTTAAACCAGCTATACTCCTGTGTGCTGGCCAT
>CABHPR010148304.1:0-23347 GCA_902168415.1 Peromyscus melanophrys | reverse complement strand
AATCTGAAAAAGACCAATATAAATAACAACACCTGTTGAAATGTTAACATGGACAGGAAAAATTTCACATGTTCCTGTCCCTAGATAATGCTACAGGTAGTTGATGGCTGCTGAGAGATGTAGAATCAGTCTCTTCCCAGGATGAGCACCCATATAGATTGTCTATTTCCATATGGTTAGCCCTAGACATATGCATGTACAAGCAAATCTAAATGGATTCACCAGATTATACATATACGTGTATGTATATGTATATATAAACATTGTATATACATGTAATGATAATATTAAGAGATCAGGTTTGGGAGTTGGTATTGGGAGGATTGGAGGGGATGAAGGAAGGGTGGGATTCATATAGTTGTAGTGCTCATGTATGAAAATTTTATATTTAGATTTAAGAAATAAAAAATAAAAAAATAAAAGAATTGATCCAGTAGTCTAGCAGGACAAGTCCTCATCTTAGAACCAGTGTTCATAATCAGAAGCAATAGGGAAAATCCACAGCTATTTTCTCTGTGAAGATAATGCTTAGAAGACATTTGATTCCATTACACATACAAAAAGAGACAGCTAATAAACAGATGAATTTCTTTCCAGGAAAATTTCCTTTCTTTCCCAATAAACTAAATGTACAGAGCAGGGATGAGAATACACTCATAAAAGTGGGATCTCATTCCAGATGCTCAGCACAGCTCCAATCCACATCTTTCTGAATGGTTTCTAAACTTAGTCACTTAACAAAGTGCTGAAGAAAAAAATGGCACATTAATCTTATGCTGCTCTTTATAATTTAACTTTGGCTTGGGTATATGAAAATATTATGTGCATTAATATGAAATATGCTTGATAGCTGCATATATTATAGGCTTTGAACATTTTTAAATTTTTGCTTTGGGTGACATGATGAACAACATAGGAACGCTATCAGGTAGTGGTACTGCAATATCATCTGGGTATCACATCATATTTATTTGGGAATCAAGATGTATACTTTAATGCATACTTTTATTTCAACCACTGAAATATGTCAAGTTCCACTCAGTAGCCATAACCATAAAGGTACTAGTAAACATAATTATCTGCATGTAACTAAATTCTTGTACTAGAAATCCAGTTATTTTGATAGGCTTTCCCACATTGATGAATCCCATATGCTAATGTACCCATTCAAGTTGACTATAAGGAATTACTTCACTTTCAAGGGTCTAAGACTGCGGTCTTTGGACCCCAATGAAAACTATATAGATTTATCTTTTTCTGACTGTATGGTCTTAGTCACCTGACATAACATCTCAGAGTTTCATTACACTAACCTGTCAATGAAAACAGGCACAGGCTGTACAACTGCAATGCTCATCGTTTGCAGACTGGGAGCACATTGCCCTCCATCACACAGTTCCAGCAAGGGAATGTTGTTCTCTTAAGATCAGACCAACTACTTCTTGAAATGTTTATTTCACTCTAAAGTCAGAACCAAACTAGAAGTCCATCCAGTTGCCGTCTTCCTTCTCTGTAGTCTGCTGAGTTCTTTCATTGAAAACAATTTCATTTATAGATGTATATATATATATATATATATATATATATATATATATATATATGCCATAGATGTATGCATATATAGGTATACCTATACATATACATTTATATATATATATTTATGTTAATGCCTTTGCTCCCTAACTAAACTGATTCCTTTAAATCCTGTAGTTCATATACATAGTTACATCTTCCATAGTATCCAAACTAATAACATATATTAATTATAACATTGACTAACAGAAAACTATTTATTGGTCATTGTGGAATACTATTGTCTCTCAATGTGTGCCCTCTGCAAAATGAGTCCTACGATATAGTCCATAAAGAAGAGCATTCAAATTCCAGCCAAGTAGGTATTTGCTGCTCCCCATATCTTCATAAAGTTTCATAATTCCATTTATAATGACTACATCAGAAGTTTCATAGAAAGCTTAACTTTTCTTAACCTAGTATTTCACACATACACCCAAATTAGCTCCCAAAGGCAGGAACCTTTTCCATGTCTAATGTAATGTTTCTATTGTCTCCTACGATAGCTGGAACAATAACTATTCAATATATACATAAACAAGTCTGAATGTAGACCATTTTAACACATACATAAAAGCATAGTCCACAATATACCTTATTTATGTAATATTGGTTATCTGTATTTATTTATCTGGATATACTGTGTGTGGTAGAAAACGTAGAGCCTAATATAGTGTTTAATAATACATAAAACACACTAAATCACTATTATAAATTTAGTGGCAAAAGTAAGTGAGCCCCATTTATTTTAGAAAACTCACTAAAAATGGGACCACTAAATATTACAACTTTAGCCCCAATAGATAAGTTTAGTTCACTATTTCCTGCTCTCCAATATTTCTAGGCTACGCAGAGCAGATGACAGAAATTTGTTGTCACCATAATATAACATCACCTAGGAATTATTTTTTATTAGCTGGAAATAAGATTGGCTTTCACTATTACAGTATATTTGATGAAATAAGAATATTGCACAATGTTTTTTCTGATGTGAATTTTATTGCATCTAAATTTACTTGTGAGATTCAGATCTAATGTCATATCTATTTCCTAGACTGTTTAATATGACACCACTTTAGACTTTAATCTCAGTGTGGCCATGGAAGAAAAATGTAGAGAGAAATAAGTGTGGCCAGTATCAATTCCTGCTAACAAAATTTCCCTAAATTTGGGAGTTACCGAGAGGTCGAATTTATACTTACAATAATCTGTACCATAGACCTTACAGTTATTGAGTTTTTAAGGATTTTTCTTTGTCAAAATACATGTAAATTGAGAAATGTGGTTAAGCTCAGACGGTAAGCTGATTGCCTGGCATGTACAAGGCCCTGGGTTTGATGCCAGCACCGTATAAACCCATGGGTTTAGTGGCGCATGCCTGTTATCCTAGCATTCTGGAGGTGGGAGCAGGAGGACCAGATGTTCAAGGAAATCCTCAACTATATATTAAGTGTTTGCTCTACACCACACATTTGTGATCTAAGGTAAAGTTCTTAATATTTTTTAAGAGTGAGGAAACTGGAATAATACTATTGGTATTTCATAGAACTTTAGAAGTGATAAATGGTTATTACAATTATGCGCCTTTCATCCATAAGTTTTACTGATCATTATCAGCAACATCACCACCAATATCACCATATAATCACCAATATCATCACAATCATCACCACCACCACTATTGAAATCACAGTAAACAAGAGACACATGAGTACATTCCCTGAGCCATGCACAGCTTTCTCTTCAAGAATAATGCTACATGTCTGTTCTGAATGCCATCAGATAACTGAAAATAAAGGTTAGTATGCTTTCTTTCTACCTAATGCTGGCATCTTTCACTTCTGTCGATCTACATTTTGCTTTAGTACAGCCTTGTTGTACACAGAAAAAACTGCTCTTTGAGAAGTGAGGTGAAAAAATTATCAAATAGGAAAGACATTGAGTGAAATCATTCATGCTCCAGGAATACCTTTGGCACAGCTCAGTTGACTTCTGAGTTGCACATAAGGGTTATCTCAGCTGTTGAGGTAGGGCAAGTGTAAGAGTTGCTTATGATGTGGTGTGTGGGACAGAAGGTACAGGCTGGAGAGTAGTGATATAACACAAACAAAACTGGCTTCAGTTTTCTTCTTCTTCCTACTTTTAGATTTTCCAGGGATATTCTTGCTGTTTGCCCATGAATAGGAATATGTTACACCTGGCTGCTTAGTTGGGTCACTGAGTAGATAAAGAACATCCTTATTTGGGAGCCACAGGAAACTGACATGGCTATTAGGAGGAGAAAAGGAAAATTTTTCAAGGTTATAGTCTAAGTGTCATTTATCTAGGCAAAGACTGAAGAACTGGAAGTCCATACTTAATATATGGTCATGTCAAAGTAAAGTGTAATGTCCCTGTTTACCCTGCTGACCCAGGAGGAAAGGGACACTATTGTTGATCCACATGCCACTACAATACTGATGCACAGAGAACTCCTAACACTATCCACCCAATGAGGAACCCCTATCAATCATGCCACATCATTAATGTGTTTCTACCTCAAAAACAAAGAGAAACACAGGTGAAACAGGCCAATAGTGTCAATGACTATCTTAATGTTATATGTGACATCCTCAACTTTTATAATGAGAAGACTCACAAAATTTAAACTTTCCCAAGCAAGTAATTTAAATAGATGCTCAGAAGTTAAAAAGAATAACAAACAAGTTCACAAGTAGGATTATAGACTTTGTATAGTTTAAAACATATGTTTGCAGTGATTTACAACTGAGTTTGTGTCTTGCAAGAGCTATTCCATTTTCTCCAAAGGAAAATAATGGGGATGATAATATCAACAGACTAACATTATTGTGCTGATTACATGAGATAGTTCATGTAAAGTACTTGGCACACTCCAAAGAGTTCATGAAAGTGTTTATCACTATTATATCTGTCATCACTGAATACTTAAAGGACTGCAAGGATACATAAGGAAAATGATGATAAATGATAATATGGTACTGTTATATTTATTATCTCAGCTGAGCATCTGTTGCTTCAACATACATTCCACATATTAGACTATAGTACATACTGCTTTAATGAAGAAAGAACTAAGAAATATAAAGCCTAAGCTATAAATCAAAACCCTTCAGTTTTGAGGAAGGGAAGATGAGATTCATATGTATGATTATCTTACTAAAAACTGAACTCTTAACCTTATCAGTATAGTATCAAAATTGAAAAAAATACCATACCATGACTGTAGTGTTATGTTGTTTACTTTAATCTGTTTTTTAAAAAAGCAGATTATGAGTGTCCTCACTATACAAGCATACACATGCATATGAACCCACACACAATGTTAACCATGTGTGGCAATGGATGTGCTAAATAATTTAATTGTGCTAATAATTTAATAATGTATAACACACCATGTTGTATATTGTAAATATATGCAATTCTTAGTTATCAATGATGCTTTGTTAAAGCTTGAATATTCTTCTCTTTCAAATATATCATTATTGACTATGTGTCAGTATATTATTATTACACAACATTTTATGTTAGGAACATTAAATCAGCAGTATTTATTATAACTATTACTTAATTATATAATAGAATGTTATTTAAAAAATTTTTATTTAACATTAGGGCAGAATTTACAAGCTTGATTTCACCAGGGACTCCTGTTTCCCAAACACCTATAAAAAATCAAGGGTATTTATTTTTCATGAAGCACTTGAGCTCTCTACAGTAATTTCAAGTTGCATTGTTTTGTAATTTGTGTGAGTGAGTGAATGTGTGTATGTGTGTGTGTGTGTGTGTGTGTGTGTGTGTGTGTGTGTGTGTGATGGATTTGCTTCTATAAGAGTGAGAGGTAGAAGTTCTTCTTGTCAATATCTGCATTCCCCCATAGAAAGCTATGGGATCAGCATAGCAAGTGGTAAAGAATCTTAGCTTCTTGCCTAAAGTCTCTTTGAGTTTGCTATTCCCCCATCCACTTCCTCTATAATGTGAAATTAATAGATGTCCTTCATTTTCAGGGAGCATCCCTAGTGGTTTGAAAGAAAATAGCCCACAAAGGGAATGGCACTATTAGGTGTGGCCTTGTTGGAGGAAGTATGTCACTGTTGAGTCAGGCTTTGAGGTCTCTTTTTTTCAAGCTTTTTTCAGTTGACTTCCTGTTGCCTGTAAGATATAGCACTCTCAGCTCCAGCACTATGTCTGCCTGCATGCTGCCATGCTCCCCTTCATGATAATAATGGACCTCTGAAATTGTAAGCCATTACCTCAATGAAATGTTTTCTTTGTAAGACTTGCTGTGGTCTTAGTGTCTCTTCACAGCAATAGAAACACAAACTAAGATAGCATCCAAAGCTATTCACCTTCCTAGGTGTGATACTGACTCTTCACATTGCTTCTCAGCTATGTGAACTAGTCAGAAGAAAGTCATTCATTCCATTTGCACCTCGCAGTGGAAGTAATAATGAATACCTAGTGTATTGTTGGAGTCCACAAACATCCCCACACATCTTTTGACATGCCTTAACTGTATATAATATTGATTTAATTTCACTGATGACTATATTATATATTGTATAATGAATATATTGGCTAATACATTGTTAGAATTTTTCATAGTAATCTGAGTGCCTATATGGATGCAATGGAACAAAAATGAAAAGATGGGTCCTATTATTTGCTAAACATACAAAAAAGCTTTATTATTGTTGGAGACAAGGAGCTGGCTACTTGATGAAGCACCTCCAGAGGTCAGAAGGGATAACATCTTGCTACCTGCAATATCATCTTTTTCTACCTGGAGGGATAAAACAGAACAAGTGGCCAGTGTTGTTGATAAATGGATACAATTTCAATTTTTCAAAATGTGAGTGTCAGATTCATCCATTGGGCCAAATAGATATGTCAAGTGTCCTTGCCCATTTACCAATGGATAGCACACTGCAGAAACATGTTGGGGCCTTTAAAGGACTAAATGTCACTGTGTAGATATTGTCATCAATACAATGTATATTGGCATTCTGTCACACACTGACTTTGAAGGTCACAGATAAGCTAAGCATCTGTGCTGCACACAGTAGTATCTGCTTACTTCCCAAGAAGACCACAAAGAACTTCATGAATCTATCAAGCAACTTACCCTACCTGTCAACACATGACTGCTGCCAGACCTGGAACAGGACTAGAGAGTTGGTAGTCCTTGCTCCTTTTGCTGCTTCGACTCATTTCATGCTGTTAGTTTTAGTCTGTCCTTGTTAATACGCACATTGAATTGTTCTTATCTGAGACCGCATATGCAACCTAAACTGTCACCTTCAAAAACAAAACCATCACATACACTTGATATGGTGTGGTGGTGGTAGTGGTGGTGTATGTGTTTGTGTATGTATGTGCATGTGTGCATGTGCACACACTAGCAATAAGTATTAAACACAGAAGCACACTCCATCACTGATCATTGAGAAATTTCTCTAACATCAATTCCCACAGTTTGACTACCACATCTTCCTTTAACAAAAACAGTTTAAGAGAGGATAGATTCTTTCTATAACATCAAAAACTAAGAGAATTGTAGGTGTATGCTCCCCTAAAGGATATAAAATGATCATAAAATATGAGAATGATTAATAATTTTCATCATATTAATGCTTTTGAATGAACTGAAAAATATAAAAAAAATCTACAGTGCGAAATTATAATGATAATTTGACAGAACACAACTAGCATTAATAATTTGATACAATATAAATGTGTTAATAGATTAAAAATTGTTGTAAGCCATTGCAAAACATGGATAAAGGTAATTAAACCATAAAAAAGAAATGTAAGCCGGGCGATGGAGGCACTTGCCTTTAATCCTAGCACTTGGGAGGCAGAGGCAGGTGGATCTCTGTGAGTTCGAGAACAGCCTGGGCTACAGAGTGAGTTCCAGGAAAGGTACCAAATGTACACAGAGAAACCCTGCCTCAAAAAACCAAATATATATGAACATAATAGGAAATATATTCAGCCTCACAAAAGAAAAAAATTGAGACAAGGCCTCAGAATTGCAATACAGTCAAGGAAGATGGCCTTAATCCATAATCCCCCTGCCTCCTCCAAAATGCTAGGGTTACA
Organism: Peromyscus melanophrys; assembly: GCA_902168415.1. Classification (NCBI taxonomy): domain Eukaryota; kingdom Metazoa; phylum Chordata; class Mammalia; order Rodentia; family Cricetidae; genus Peromyscus; species Peromyscus melanophrys. The sequence goes on along the minus strand of CABHPR010148304.1, from coordinate 15,655 downwards.
GACTTGTAGCACCATGTTCATCTCACCCTCATATTTATTTTCCAAAGAAATATAGTTAAGATTTAGGTGTCATGCTTTACATATCAGAGTGACATGACACCAATGAAATGAATGGAAAATGATGGTATTGGCAAGAGTGTGATTTACCATGTATGAAACTGAACAAGTTAAGGCTGAGTCACCTTTTTGGAGTACATAACCAATCTACTAAACCTGAAAAAGGGTCATTCTATTACTAAAAATTCATTGTAAAGGAATAAAATAGTGAATGCTCAAGGACAAATGTACAAGGAAGATCTATATGCTGTGAATATGTGTTGCTCTGATTGGTTGATAAATAAAATGCTGATTGACCAGTAGCCAGTCAGGAAGTATAGGCAGGATAAATAGAAAAGGAGAACTCTGGGAAGAGAAAGGCTGAGTCAGGAGACACCCGCCCTCAGGGAACAGCATGTAATGGCACACAGGTAAAGCCACAGAAAACATGGTAACATATAGATTAACAAAAATGGGCTGAGTTTAAGAGTAAGAGCTAGTCAGTGGTAGGCCTGAGGTAAAGGCCAGGCAGTTTTAATTAACATAAGCCTCTGTGTGTTTACTTGGGTCTGAGTGGCTGTGGGACCACAGGGCCCCGGGAGCCAGGCAGAACTAGGAAAACTTTCAGCTACAATAACTTTGTCTGTGGTGGCCAAATGAAGAGGAGACTAAACTTCTGAGAAGTGGAAATGGAGAGTGGTCACCAAATAAGAGAATAATATTAAATAATAAAGTGATTATGCTGGGTTTTGCTAAGTGACATGATGGGCCACTCACACTGGATTATTAAGTAACAACAGTTACCTAATAGTTCATTACATTATTAAGTGACAACAATTACTTAATAGTTCATTAGTTTGATCTAACAATTAATGATATCATATGTTTCTATCATATTTGTGTATGCTAAAACTTTGAAAACATATAATGATCAATTTTTGACAGCAGAATTTTGTGCTATTTTGACTTGTTTTCTTTATAAAAATCATCACTTTTAGACTTTCAACCAAAACTTTGTTACTTTTATAATTTAAAAAAAATATTTTGAACAAGAATATTTCTCTAATTCACCAGTTATTGTGTACTGTGACATAGGCTATTAGTGAAACTATTTCCAATTATTGAGTAACGTGGCTCCAGCTGTTAGAATAAAGGAAAATTCAGTGCTTTTCTTGTACTATATAAAAATTGATTTTCTATAGATTCATTATTTAAAATTGATAAATCTTGCATAGAGGAAAAGAGTTAGTGCCTGAGTGTGCCAAATCCTTCCCCACATGGATAGAGACCCTGGATAATTTCATTGAAAGATTCATCCAGTGACCATAACATAGGTGTGAGGCAAGTGAAGGAAAGAAGTAATCACTGTGACCCAAGAAAGACTAGAATAACAAGCAGTTGGATCTATGGCCTTTTTATAAGATATAATAATTCAAGTGTAAGTTTATACTGTGTTCATTATTAACACACACACACACACACACACACACACACACACACACACAATCGCTCCACTTTCTGAGTCTTACATCTCTCTGTAACAGGGTTGACCCACTGTGTACAATACATTAGAATCCCTTCCACATTATAGAGACAGTTCTAGGACCAAGTAGAACATCTTCATTTGTATTAGATCATTACCACATGACTAAATACTTGCTCACCCCCCAAAAACATGAGCAATTCATATTGCCTGTAATTCTTTCTTTCCTTTCCTTTTTTAGATAAATTTAGATGCACATGATGAAGACACCAGACTCCTTAGTCACTCTGCAGACAGTTGATCAGCCAAGTTCTCACTAAATACTGGTAAACAAGCAATAAACCCCTAATGTGTCATACCACTGACACTTAAGGGTCATCATCTTAGCATTGCTTAAGTATTCCAGTGTTTAGAACTTACATTGTTTATTTGAAAAAGTGCCAAGATAACATGAATTCATTATCATTCCATTCCATGAATTTGTTATCTTTCATTGACTGTATATATGTGTGTGTGTTTTGTAATGTATATACATATGCACATACATATATATTAATTCTATAAACCATTTCATGGGTTACATTGCATTTTAAGGGGATTATATCTCTATTTGCACCACACACAATTTCTAGAGCAATTGTGGTCCACTATTTTTTAAGTGTGACTTATTTTTTTCATTTATTCAGGAAGAATTTCACTGTGAAAACCACTCAGTTTTTTAACTTGTCAACCTCATAAGTACTAGGGTTACAATTCTGCTGAGTGCTGGGGTTGCAGGTGTGGGACCACAATGGATTCCTCCAGTTTGAGAAATGGGTTAAAATAGGAGATAAGACAGGGTGCTATAGAACCAGAGAGATCTTCTAGCAGAGCATAGAATAAGAGATGGAATACTGAAGAATTCCTACTAATAAAGAGGTCAAATGAAAGAGACAGGTGAAAGCACAATTGATTCAAGAAGGAATTCTAGAGGGTGAAATTTGTTAAAATGTGGAAAGGGAAAATATAATAACAATTTGTGCTTTGGGAATTTTAAATGCGTTTTATTTCTGAGAGGTCTATATTGTTTACTAGTGAACACCAAACATCTTTTGTTAACTTCTAGAACTGCCTTAATCCCAACAGAACATCTGCAGAGAAAGGATGTCATTCCAGGATAATCAACTGCAAGTTGCTAAATTAAGATCAAACTGCCCTTAACCTTGAACATTTTTCTAAGAGATTTAGAAGAAAGAGGTTCCCTAGGGAGTTGTATAATTATATGATTGTATCCTTCCTAAGAGGCTATTTACAGATAAGGATTTTCCCACCATTCTTTACAGTTAAATATATGAATTAAAACAGTTCAGTGGGATTTTCTTTGGGTGACTGGGAGCAATCCTTGTGAGATAGTATGAGCTAGCTCTCTTATATAACTTGTATATCGCTTGCTTTCAGATCCTGGGTTTAGCTGTCCCATACATTCTCAAGGACTACACAGCCAGACCCTTACTATAACTAATGGGAATGAAGCTGGAAGAATGATGATCATTTTGGGCAGATAACTGACTCTTTAACTTACAGCTTGATTTTTGTTCTATCGTTTTTTCTTTTCTTTCTCAAATAGGCATGATTATGACTGATCAGAATTTTCAAGTTGTCTTCCAGTTATGGGGATGGTACAGTGTCAGCCACACAAAGAAGGATGGAGATAGGACAGAGGGATCCAGTTCTTTCAGCAGCTGAACTAACATAAGAGAGACTATCTCTAAATTTATCACAAAAGGAAGTGATGAGAATCATTTGTATTCAGCTTCCTATTTAAGGCAAAGTCACTACAAATGGACACTGAATAACAACACTGGATCTCCCCACCAGAAACCCACGTTTCTATTCTTCTTTTAACTCTTAGGTCAGAAATGCTTAGGCCGAGTATGAAAAGAGGCCTGTTCTTCTAGAAGCCAAAATTCTCTTCATAGAACATTTTAAATACTAGTATTTTTATGTTCATTTATCATTCTAACTTTATTTATGGGTCTGAAAATGAAATGGGGAATATTTAATCTGAGTCTATGCAGAGAATGGTTAAACATAATAAGTAAAGCAAAATGGTTAAGACTCTAAAACAAAATAGTCAAGAGACTGAATTTTAAAAGTATCTCCACAAAAGGTCAAGTGATATCATAAATCCACTAATTAACCTGCTATAACTATCCAAATGATATCCGTGCATTATCCTCCATGAATGCAATGCAAGTATTATTCATCAATTAAAAGTAATACTGAATATAGACTTGACAATCAGAACTACTATATTTGAATTCTTAAACTGTCACTGCCGATTTATATGTCTTTGGCAAACTGATAATCAACTCTGGATACCCCATTGGGTAGGGACAGTAAAGACTACCTACCTAATGTATTTATAACATCACATAGGTTACTCTTGGTGACAATGTTATAATCTTAATGTATAAGTTGTAATTGTTATTGGGACTTTTATGTCATAATAGATCCTTCATTATCCTGAGGTTCTGTGTGAAAAACTTATTCATAACCCTCTTAATTTTACAGAGAAGAATTTTTAATCAACTGCTGTTTTTCAAAGTGTGATCACTGATTCAAAAACATCTATGTGCTGGTGAGAAATTCAAATCTAGCAAACCCACACCTCTAAAGGGTAGAGCTCAACACTCAGTTTTAACAAGAATTTTACATGCATTGGACTCAGTCTAAAATTGGAGGGCAAGTGTAAACTGAGATAACAATCTGAGAATCTCATTAAGATAATCAACAAACATAATGTGTACATCTGTCCAATTGGAGAGGAGGTAATGGAACTTGCTGAAAAAACATGCTTCTCAAGTGATTTTATAATATATTAATGTCTGAGAAATTCTGAGGGTAAAAATAACTGTTTTTACATATATGCATGTATGTGCATGTGTGTATGTTCATGTGAATGTGTACATGTGCATGCCCATGTGTGTGGAGTCCAGAGCTCTGTCTCAGATGTCTCCCTTGGCTACTCTGAGTTTTAGTTTAAGGATAGTATTTCTTACTGAATGTGGGAGTTCTCCAATTAGGCTAGCCTGGATGCATGGCCAATGAGCTCCCTGGATCTGCATGTCTCTTCTTCCCTAGTACCAGAAGTACAGATGTACACTACTGTCCCTGGCTCTTTCAGGGGTGTTGGGGATCTGGAGATCTGAGTACACATCCTCATGTTTCTGTGGTAAGTATTTTATCTTCCCAGCCCCATTTCTGATATTCCTAATACATGATTTTGTGGTCTGTGTTCTTCCTTGTCTGAGAGGATTTGTCACTGTGATTGGAATTACCATTACTTTTTATATTCACATCTAGAATCTCTGGTATGGAGTATAGTCCCAGACACAGAATAAGAAAATCTCACTAAACTACCTTTTCTCAAAGACTCAGCAGATCTTTAAGATGAATTACTTTAGGGAGGGATATACTATACTCATGAAAAAGCAGCTTCAGAAGTTCAATGATATCAATATTTTTGTCATTTACCAATTTCTGGTCATTTTAAATAATGTATACTTAATTTTAATGTCTTGTTTCTCAGTTAGTGTTTGCCATCTTCAGTCAGAAATAGAGAAACAAATACAATTAAGTATTTACTTTTCAAAATTGGCAAATGTAAATAAGTATGAAATAATTTTAAATAATTAAAATTTCAAGTGAGTTTATGGGGTAAGTTTATAATCGTATCCTTCTGAGGCTATTAAAGATTAAACTGCACAAAGACACTTGGAGCAGTCAACATTGGTCTTAAATAAATGTAATTCTGTTGTAGAAATTGGAAGAAATGTTTCCTTTAAATATAACCACAAACTTTAAAAAAATCAAGCTACAGGATTAAATCTAATTGACTACTTCCCTAAATATATGTGTCTGTATGTTGCTACTCATTGCTGTGGGATGGTCTGTATGTCAAATGCTCTGATTGGTCAATAAATAAAACACTGATTGGCCAGTGGCCAGGCAGGAATTATAGGCGGGACTAACAGAGAGGAGAATTGAGAGAACAGAAAGCTGAGTGGGGAGACACTGCCAGCCGCCGCCATGACAAGCAGCATGTAAAGATGCCGGTAAGCCACGAGCCACGTGGCAAGGTATAGATTTACAGAAATGGGTTAATTTAAGATATAAGAACAGTTAGCAAGAAGCCTGCCACGGCCATACAGTTTGTAAACAATATAAGTCTCTGTGTTTACTTGGTTGGGTCTGAGTGGCTGTGAGACTGGAGGGTGACAGATTTGTCCTGACTGTGGGCCAGGCAGGAAAACTCTAGCTACAACTCATGGTTCTATTTGCTACGTCCTAGGAGAAGACAAGTGAATAGTTCTAACTGGAAACAGCACATTCATATCAACACATCTGTTTTCGATGGAGGAAATTGTCCTATGGCCTATTGTTCCCACCCCCCATGAGTTGTAAAAAAAGTGTAATGTTCTACTCTTTCAATGATGTATCAAGTCTGTTGTTTAGGGTTTCCAAGAAGCATATTTGAAAAAAAAATCACTGCTTTTTTCCAGTAAGATAGTTACTAGGGGCTCCTGGACCACCAGGTCATGGACAAGTACTTAACCACAGTGGAAATGTGAGGCACTTGTGTGAACTGTGACAAACAGTAGTGGGCAATGGCAGGTAGATGCAAACTGGTGATACTTGATGTCCCTTCGTACATAGGATCAATGAACTCATGAATACACCTACTTCTCACCCTCAAACCATGTTTATTTGATCAATAATCCACTGCAAAATTCCTATAACATCCAGTGCTTATGGGTGCAGTCTTAGTGGGATCTGTATGAGACCAGCTAGGCTCCCAGGACCAAGGGCCCCATATATGGGGAAAATCAGCCTAAGAACACTCTGACTGCTGAGGGAGAATCAGGTTGAGGAGGGCAGTTCACCACCCTGTTCCAGTGTACTACACTGTCTTTACACATTTTTTAAAATATTTAATGAACTTATTTATTTTATATCCTGACCACTGTTTCCTTTCCCTCATCTTTTCCAATTTCCTTCCCCAACCTCCCCTCAGCTCCCCACCTTATCCACTCCTCCTCTGTTTCTGTTCAGAAAGGGGCAAGCCTACCATGAGTATCAACAAGGCATGGCATATCAAGTTGCCATAGGACTAAGCACCTCCCATTGTATTATGGCTGGTCAAGGCAATCCAGGATGAAAAAAGGGTCCCAAGATCTAGCAATAGTTGATAGGTAGCCTGAACTGGCCATCTCTTGTGATCAGATTGGTGACTATGTCAATTGTCATCAGAGAGCCTTTGCATGTTTTCAATCAATGAAAGCACAACAGAATGAAGTGCAGCTATAAAATAGACCTTATCCATATCTGAAGATAATAATATTCATTAGGATGGAATTCTTTTCACCTCCTGCAAATTTGTAATCAGACTAAATTATTAAAAGAGTTGCAGAACATATTTAAGGTATCTAATCCTCCCTTATAGAGTCATACAATTTTTAACTCAGGAAGAAGAACTTCTGATTTGTTGATCACAGAGAACTAAGTTCAAAGTCCACCTCCACCATATGTTAATGTGAGAGGCTCAGTCTCACATGCACAGAATGAGACATCACACAAGCACAGCTTTCATTATCTATCAGAGAATTAAGTGACAAAACCCAGTCACAGAAGTTTGTCAAAGACTTTGTACCTAGCAAGCACTCATGCCAGCAGCAGATATTAATATGGGACAGACATGTGAAACAGCCAATGTCCAGGGCACTGACTCTAACCTAGAAGACCTCTTTGTATCATGTGATAATTATTTTTTTCATTGATCCTACTCTATCTATCTATCTATCTATCTATCTATCTATCTATCTATCTATCTATCTCCCCACCTCTCTCCCTCTCTCCATTAAAAAAATGTGAGAGCCTAGTATGGTCCAGCACTTAGAAAGCAGAGGCAGGAAAATTTCCACAAGTTCCAGGACATCCAGAGTTATACATACTGAGATAATGTATCAAAAATAAATAAATTTAGTGCTAGAGAGATATCTCATGGTTTAACAATGCTGGCTGCTCTTCCAGAGGCCCTGATTTCAGCTCATAGCACACACATCACATGACTCACAAACTCCTGTTGCTCCAGCTCCAGGTGGTCTAAGACCTTCTGACCCCAACAGGCACTGCACTCATGTGCCGCGCGCGCACGCGCGCACACACACACACACACACACACACACACGCACACGCACACACACACGCACATTAAAATAAATAATTACTAACCTAACTAATTAACTGTGTGTGTGCTCGTGTGCATGCTTGTGTGTGTGTGTGTGTGTGTGTGTGTGTGTGTGTGTGTGTGTGTGACATTCAAGATGGTTCAGTGGGTAAAGGAACTTTCCACCAAGTCTGACAACCTGAGTTTGATCTCCAGGACCAAGATGCTAAAGGAGAGAAATGACTCCTGAAAGTTGTCCTCTGACCTTCACATACTGTGGCATGAGTACGAACACATATATATGCATGTTATACATCACACATGGACATGTACACAAAATGAATAAACACACATAAAAAGTCACCATTTTTAAGTAAATAAATAAAAGCAGACTGAGAGGAGAAAGGTGAGTAAAATTGAACAACTCTAGTTCATCGTACTACTTTTCCAGAAAACTAATTTTCATGTCTAATATGTACTTTCCAAACCCACTTTACCTCTGCCCTGATCAAATGGTGTTACTGTAAATGGATTAGTCATTGATTTACTCAGTGAGCTAAGCTACAAATAAGTGACTGCTCATAGGATTGAAAGAGAGTACTCAGGTTTATCGGTAGGCAGTGTGGTGGTATTTTATTTGTGCTCTAACAAATAAAGCTTGCCTGAAGATCAGAGAGTGAAGCTAGCCATTAGTTAATCGTAGAAGTCTGGAGGTCTGCACAGACGGCAGATAGGAAGTGATATGGCTGGGCAGAGGGAGGAAGAATACAAGGTAGGTGGGGACAAGAGCTCAGCCCCTTTTCCGTCTGAGGAAGTCCTGGAGGTAAGAGGTGACTTTGGCTGCTCATTTACTTCTCTGACCTTTTAGCATTTACCCTGATATCTGACTCCAGGTTTTTATTATTAAAACCAATTAGAATTTGTGCTACATAAGGAAAGAAGAAGTTCAGGGTAAAAAAAAAATCCCTCATCTGAAACACTTATGAATCATTTCATATTTTCAATTAATTTTTCAGATTTTGTCATGTTTGCATATACATAATGAACTGTTTGGCTGAGGGGGACCCAAGTCTAAGCATGGAATTCACTTATGTTTCATGTGCACCTTCTGCATAACTTGAAGGTGATTGTACAAAGGGTTTTGAAGGTGTTAACAATCTGACTATGACTGGTCACATGAGGGAAGATAGAAATTTCCACTCGTGGCAATTTGTTAGTACTCAAAAAGTTTCAGGTTTTAGGCTGGAGAGACACCTCAGTGAGTAAAACACTGGCAGTGTAAGCATGGGGAGTTGAATTCAAATCTTCAGAACCCAAGTGAAAGCCCAACACAGTAGTACATATCCACAGTCCCAGTGTTCCTATGTCAAGATGGGAGGTGAGCCAGGAGAATCACTGCAAATTTGCTGCTCACCTGGTCTGGTATAGTTGGAAACAATAAAGAGAAGAGACCTTGCTTCAAACAAGGTAGTAGGAACCAGCTCCACCCAAGTTTGACCTCATACTTACATATGTGTATCGTGATACATGCAAGTCCACAGTCATACACACACACACGCACACGCACACGCACACGCACACGCACACACACACACACACACACACGTGCGCGTGCGCGCACACTCACATGCACACATGCATGCACAAACACACATACACACTAAAAAGTTTCATATTTTGGAACATTTTCAGATTTCATATTTTTAAATTTGGTATACTCAACCTATATATTATCTAAAAGGACACAATGATGCCCTGAAAATTAGGAACTCTGTAACAGCTCTGCGTTTTAAACATATGAATTCATTTAGAATGCTTCCTTTCTGCAAAAGTGCTTTCTGTCAAACTTTTTGTGTGCTCTTGATGAGCACAGTTCAACAAAACCAAATAAGTGTTTGCAGAAGCCTTGCAAGATGAAAAGTATGGAGTCAGATGCCACAGGAGATGATTGTACTTCGGGTGAGTAAGACCCCACACTTGACCTCAGATAAATTAACTTTAAATAGAGTGGATGAGTCAGTGCCTGGAATGTAAAAATTCTAAAAGATCAAGGTTAAGTACCAAATGTACATGTAGGGACTTTAAAGAAGGAAGTAGAATAATGGTTATCTGGTAGAGGAAACAAGGAAGAGAGTAAGTTCCTTTCAGTCTTACAAGTGTTTCCCTCTACATCCTGGTATTGAGGCAAGGATCACTCAAGGAATAGAAACATACAGCGACCAGTATCTTCTCTAGCCTTACAGGAGTGGGTGAAAGACTGACTTCTTAACAAGGTGCAGTACAAGAGTGACAGCCTCTTGAGGTCATAGAGGCAGGAGTATGAACACTCTGGCTCCATCTGTCTTACAGTGACTCACGTTGCTCATCTTAATACCTCAGTGTCTTTATCTATATAAAACAATGATTTCTTCTACACAAGTGGGAGAACAAAATGATATGAAGCAGATAGATAAGCTGGCCACCTAAAACAAAGGAAACTCTAAGGGTGGTTAGGGGAATGATGAGAGGAGGGTGAGGATGGTGAGGGTGATAGTGAAAGTGATGGTGGTACTGATCCAGCTCAAGCCCTGGCTATGAGTGGGCCATAGCTAAAGGATTTCTCAGTTCTTGCAGTTTTAGAAAGGTAGCTATCTGCCCAATGATTGTGCACAACTTTAGAAAGATAGGATTTTAGATATGGTCACCTATTTAGTGAAAATACCAGTGGTGGATATAGTCACATTAGGAATATTTGCCAAGTGTTTATTGTATGCCAAACCATATGTGTCCTTTATTCTTCACAGTAACAGTGTGTAACAGGTCCTAATACTATTTTCTATTAGGTAAAGATTCAGGCTTAGAGAGGTTTCAGCATCTAAGATTATATTGTCAATATGATGAAAACACATCCAAACTATCTAATTGGCTACTGCTCAATTACTAAAGAATAATATCAAGCATTTTTTCCTTGGCTCTATTCTCATTCTGAGGCCTGCCTACCATATCCAGTTCTTCAGGTGAAGAGGAGTGATGATTGTATCTCCTCAATTCTGCTTTGCTTCTATACCCATATCCTCCTGTAAAACAAGGAACTATTTCAGAGAACAGCACTGTCTGTGGCAGCCTGGTACTGTCAGAGTGATGCTTACAAACAGATATCAAGAGAAATGGCGCCAGGCGGTGGTGGCCCATGCCTTTAATCCCAGCACTTGGGAGGCAGAGCCAGGCGGATCTCTGTGAATTTGAGGCCAGCCTGGTCTACAGAGTGAGATCCAGGATAGGCACCAAAATTACACAGAGAAACCCTGTCTCGAAAAACCAAAAAAGAAAACGGCAACCCAATACCAGTACACAGACATGGCAAAGGTGAGTTATGGGATACTGCAATAAGGCCCCAACATTCCAGAGTAAGACCAATACTATCAATGACACATTTTGTGCTATGGGCTGAACTAAATTTCTGACATGATTCATTATGCATAAGACTTAAGTATTAAAAGAATAGAACTAATATTATTATTTAATGGTAGGAATAGTGAGTCCTAGATATTCAAGTGGGTACCCAAGCTCAAATGATTAGCAAAAGAGTGAGATCAGCTTTGTTCAACACCTACACTCTTCTAAGACACTGTCTCACTGTGTAGTCCATGCTATCCTTGAACTTACCATCTTGCCATCTCAGGCTCCACAGAGCTGGGGTGGTAACATGTCTCACTAGGTCCAGCTAGCACCTGTATCTTTATGCTCCATTGCTTCTCATTGAAATAAACATCACAATTATCAGAATCCATTATTACCTTCTAATCCATTGCCTTCCAATGTCAAACAAATCCAAGGAAGTATTGGGAAATGGCAGGTGAGGGAATACTGATGATTTCAAAACAAGTTATTTGCTTTGTGACACTGTATTCTGTCACACTTCTTAACCAGTTATCAAGGAGCAGCAAGCAAAATGGAGGCAGCAAGCATGTGCCCCCAGAAGTCTGGTGAAACAGCAGATTTGGCACTAAAACTTATCTCTTCCAGAAAACAGTGGTTCCAGTTGTTGTTTAAACTAGAAAATCTTCTCTAAATCACAAACCAAAAAGCAACATTTCATTTATGTAGATCAACTTTTCTAACTGAATCCTTTTCTTCATCTACTGTCCTGTTTCAGGATTTATGCACAAAAATACGTTAAATATGCAATCTCAAATGTGAAAGGGATGAGTGAGAGGGAGCTATGATCTTCAATGTGTGGTTGGGTTTTTTTAATCTTAATTCTATTATCCTAACTCCATCCAACTTAATTATAATGAATAGAGAATTACACAATTACCCTCTGTTCTGTTCCTCAAATGCTATATTTTGATGAAATTCACTACATGCTGCTCTCCCCCTGAACACTAAAAATGGATGTGTGTTGATATGAAATGTGTTATAATTACAATTAAAATATACCTTACATAATGATAGTGTTAAAATAAAATTATAGATGTGTAGAGACAACATGGCCATGCATTTTGAGTACAATGCATGCTCACAGAAAAATCTGGTAGCTGAATGAATGAATAAACATGATTTTGGTTTAGCTAAAGAGGCTATTTGGTAGCTTCCAAGTATCTAATATCTAAAGCAAGTTTAAAACCAGTGAGATAAAATTTATCCCAACTATGTTTTCAGTTTAAAAGGTGACTTTAGGGGCTGGAGAGATGGCTTATCAGTTGAGAACCCTGGCTTCTGTTGCAGAGTACCTGAGTTCAGTTCACGGTACCCACGTTGTAGCTTACAAACATCTGTAACTCCAGTTCTAATGAATCCAACGCCCTCTTCTGGCCTGGGGGTGTACTGGGCACACATGTAGTAGTCATACATACATGCAGATCAACACTCATACATATAAAATAAAAATAAATCAATAAATAAAATTTTAGATAGTTGAATGAGAAGCTGTGGGTGTGGCTTAAGGGGAGTGTATGTGTTTATCATGCAGGAAATCCTGGGTTCCATCGCTTGCAACAAAATATAAATAAAATTAATGTAATAATTAAAAAGTTTAGCAAAAATATAGAATTCCTGATGGAATTGCTCAAAGTAAGTATTCATGTGGGTATTTTACAATAAGTATATTCTTTACTTTTCTTGAATGCCCACATAACTTTCAACTTCAACATGTATATCAGAAACAGCAATTTCTCAACTGTCATTAATGAGGTATAAAATAATAATGATAAATATTAGAGTATAAATACTTGTGAATTAAAGTGGCACCAAAATACAATCAACCTGAGTCTTATAAAATATGGTTATAATTACATTATCAGAGACTATGATAGTGTTATGTTGATGGTCAACCTGAGAGAATCTGGAGCCACAAACCTCCAGGATCACCTCTAAGGGATTACTGAGATTCAATTAGCCTTGGAGCAGGTCTGTAAGTTATTATCTTGATTAGGTAGTTGAGACTGACACCATCTCTAAAAGCAGGTGGCACCGTTTCCCAAGCCTGATCCTCAACCAATGAGAAGAAGAAAATTAGCAGGACATAAGCGTTCCTCTCATCTTCACTGAGATACAACACCAACAGCTGCCTCACGCTGTTCTCATGAGGACGCGTGAACTATAAGCCACGACGAACTGTGAGCTAAAATAAGCCCCTTCTCCTTTAAGATGCATTATCGGGATATCTTATTACAGCAGTGAGAAAAGCAACTAATACAGGGAGAAAGACGGAAAACCAAAATGTTATCTCCTAAATGTTTATACTGTGATAGCGTCTTTGTCGTTGTTGTTGATATCCTGGGGATCATACAACATAAAAAGCTAGCACTGAGCTATATCCTCAACCCTGAAGTTGAATATAGTATCTCTAGTTTATACAGTTGCATCTCTAATCCAAATCCTTCTTCAGAATTCCAGACTTACATATCCAGTTGTTCATTGAACATCTCTACTTGGAATTCAAGAAACCACCCCAAATATTCTATTTTCAAAGCTGATTCTGAATCCCTCAGACTTGCTTTACCTAACCCACTTTTTACATCTCAATAATAAACTCACTTTTCTAGATGCCTGAGCTCCAAACCTTGGGTTCAACATTTTCTCCTTTCTTGCCTTCATATCCAATGTTCTACTCACTAGGAAATCTTATCTCAAGATTCAAAACCAATCTTCTTGAAATCTCTCCTGGTAGCATCCTGGGTAAAACTACCAGCCCAACGCTACCTGTTTCTCCTTCCTACCTGTTCTCCTTCACTCTGCTCTTTGCTCTCATCCTCAGTACCACAGACACAGTTAGCCTATTGAAGCAGACACAGATCATCCCACACCTCTGTTCAAATCCCACCACTCCCTGGCTATGTTTAGAGGGAAAAACAAAATGCCTATAGTAATATCCAAGGCCTTTCATCATCTGCTCATTACACCATTGACCTCCTATCTTGCTTATGTTTCTTCTACTCCATTCATCATCCAACATGTCAGTGCCATGTTTCTGCCTTAACAATTGTGACACTGGTCATTCCAGCTTCTGGGCAGCAATGTTCCTCTGAAAGATATGTGCCTGCTCAAGTCTGACTTCCAGTCCTTGCTCAAATATCAACCTTCAATTCTACCCTGAATATCATATAATTGGAACCTTCCTTTATACCCCTTCCCCAGTATTGATTAAACAGTATTTAGTATGTTCTGCATTGTTTTTGCACACTTCTGGGTTTCTAAAGTGTTGTAGGATTCATTTCTACCACCTGTTTCTATGAATACCAATGGCGTACACTGAGAGAGAGAGATTTTTATAGAAAGAGAAACCTTACAGTTTTGAATTGGAATGTCCAAGTAGTTGGAGATGTACACACAGAAGAGGCTTAGTAAATATTTCTAAGTAAAATTACAAGTAGAGAAAGCAGAAGTAAAGCTGAAAGCATTTAACTATTGGAATGGAATTTGAACTAAAGTTGAATGATGTCCACAATTAACTCTTCCAAAATCCTGAAACAACATAATTATCTGGGGGAGGGTATACATGCCTGTAATTTCACTACTCTGGAGGTGAAGGCAGGAGGACAGCTGAAAGTTCAAGGTCAGCCTGGTGTACATAGTAAGCTTCAAGTCATCTAGGACAGTATATTGAGATCCTATCTTCAAAATAAAACTAAATGAAATAAATGGAGAAAAAAGGAGAGAAAGAATTAAAATTTCATAGAATTCATAATTCATTTCAATGTAACAAATTGTTTTATTGAATTGAATTGTTAAAATCTCAAGCTCAATATTAATGTCTACATATAGATGTGTGTTTATACATATACATATATGTATAAACATGTATGTGAGTGTATATGTATGTATATATTTAAGTATACACACACATATATATGTGTATACATAATACAATATAAATGATGTTATAGAGAGACATTCTAGTAAAAAGCAGAGTGAAGAGTGTAACACATTTTTGTTATTATAGCTATTCTATAGCAAATTTAATAATCTTGATTATTTGGCAGTAGTAACACCTAATTACAGGACAACAATAATGAAATTTACTAAACACAGAGGGCATGTTTAACTCAGTACTAAACCATTTACATCTCTATTCCATGCAATCTTCACAATTATTCCATCAGATAGGTATTGCCTTAAAATGATTTATTATTGTGTGTCTAATGTATAGACATATGTAAGTGTGTGGGTGTATGCATGCCATGGTATTCATGCAGAGGTCAGAGAACAACTTGTTGGAATTGGTTCTCCCCTTTTTCCATGTGGGTTCCCGGGATCTCTCAGGTCATCAGGCTTGGAGGCAAGTTCCTAAACCTGCTAAGCCATCTTGTGGGCCCAGGAATGTTTTTTCTTATGCTCATTTGAAAGATACTGTGATTGATGATAAGACTGATTCCTGTTTGAGCAAGTCAGTAGAAAAAAAGGTGACACATATACATTTAAACTTAGATCTAGTTCTTTCCCCCCCC
>CABHPR010148302.1:7282-26226 GCA_902168415.1 Peromyscus melanophrys | reverse complement strand
GTGAGTCAAGGACAGAGCCTGGACCACTGAGCCAGCCTCCATGGCAGCTCAAGGTCAAAGCCTAGGACTTGTCCCGGACAGCCCCCAAAATGATAATTTGTAACCCTCACCAGTAAATTCAAAGGTTACATATCCTCACCCAATTAAAAGAGAACAGAGATCTTCAAAAATAAAAATAAACCAATCGGAGTTGCACCCATGCCCTAAACCCCCACCCCACTCCCAACCACCATGAAGGGCTTGCAGTTTTTGCCTTTAAATAGCTAGCCTCACAAAGAAAGAGCAACTCCTCCCTGCCTCACTGTATTGGGTGTAGGAATGAGTTCCCTGCCTAGGCTTGTATCTATAGAATAAACCTTGATGTTGCATTCTGGACATCCTCGGTCTTCAGTGGTCTCTTTGGGGTTGTAATCTGGGCATAACAATAGTAGTTCACAGAGTCTTGACAAACAGCCAGGGAACCTGCATGGGACCAATCTAGGCCCTCTACATATAGATGACAGTAGTGTAGCTTGGTCTACTTGTGGGATCCCTAGTCATGGGAGCAGAGGCTGTCCCTAAGACTTTTGCTGACTGTTAGGAACCTATTCCTCATACTCAGTTGGCTTGCCCAGCCTTAACACAAGGAAGGAGCTTGGTCCTACCTCCACTTGATATGCCATACTTTGTTGATACTCATGGGAGGTCTGCCCCTTTCTGAACAGAAACAGATGAGGAGTGGTTGGTGGGACTGCAGAGGGGAAGTTGGGGGAAGGAATGGGAGAAGATGAGGGAGGGGCAACTGTGGTCAGGATATAAAATAAATGAATACATTTAATTAATAAAAAAAGGAAAAAATATTTACTAGAAATTTTTTTACCTCGAATTTTGCTTCATCATGTGTATTGCCTTAAGCAATTATGAAACTACTTGTTGTTTTGTGACTGTGACTCAGATTTATCAGCTATGTCAGTAAACTGCTTCAAACTCCAACTCTTTTTTGTTGTCTTACATCCTTATACCTAGGTGCACACATAGGAATCAAGACAGGGCTATGCATTTTCAGCCAGACAATTTAATGACGCTAGAGATATCTCAGTGTAATATAAATACTTTAATTCGTCATGTTTAACATCATAGTTAGAAGAATAAGAGCCAGCATAAAATATTCTAAAACCTATTATATCTTGGCCAATGTATTCATGTCTTCTCTGCTTTAGAGATCGTGTGGTGGTTATGAAGAGCACTACTGAGTGGGGTTTAAGAGAACAGTAATTATTGTAGTGGGAAATTTGCATGATTTACAACATGACAAATGCTCATATGAAATCTTCTGTCTAAACTTTAATCTTCTCTAATTTTACACTAACATGACTATTAGAACAAAATGTTGGCACTCCCTTTGCCTTTGTACACAGAGAACTTCCACTTCTTAGAAGACATGTGATGCAGATCTTCAGACCTTTACATTACCTTGTTATCTTTAAACATCTATTAGAACAATGGATTTGAGCTTTTTTTTTTTTTTCTGGGAGAAGGCACATCTGTAAAATGAGGTTGGTATTTTTAATGCCAGTTGCATTTGCTGTTTCTGACAAGGATGAAATCCAAAAACCAAGCAAATTGAGCAGTTTAATGGTGATGATAACTTAGATTTATAAATAATACAGTGTTGTTCAAAATAGTCCCCTTTTTAATCATTGATTTAGTACAGAAATGTGAAGAGAAAGTGACTTATGTAAGATAAATGATAGCTCGTGGTGATTCTAAAAGGCTACTTAAACATATTACTTACTTAAATCTCAAGAATTAATTTATTTTAGCAATATGATAGTGTTTAAAATTTTCTATATGGTGTTCAGATAAAGCATGGGTGAAGGAGCTTTGGGAAATTCAGTATGGACTAAATGCCATGCTGTTCTATGAGTCATGCACAGTCTTGTGGAAGAATAACATGTGATTTTACATTATGAAGGATCAAATTAATAAAGAACAAGTCAAAGTAAAACCATTGATTAGGGAGAGAGTGAAGATGAGTTTAAGACATAAAACCAGTTAAAGTTTCATAGGAAGAACAAGTTTTACAATAGGGCATCGTCCTAACTTCCTTTAATACAGATACACAAATAAGGAAGGTATATTTTAGGCACATGTACCCCTAAAGTAAAGATGTTAAATGGGATCATCAAAATGTCAGCAATTTAAAGATTTTGTCTTTTAAATTATTTAAAATCTAAAAGTATAGGTTGCCATACTTTAATCATTGGTCTAAGGAGAAAAAAACACACACACAAAAATGAGTCCTCCTAGGTTAAATGGAAAGTATCATTATTCTTTGCACAAGAGGAAGCCTGGACATCATCATTCTATTAGCTCCTATTATCCTGGGTATCTTATATCATGATAACATAGATTTTTGTCAGTGTCAATGAAATTAAATTTGATTTTGTGTCTCTATATGCATGTGAGGGAACAGGAAGAGAGTGGAACATAGAGACAGGGCCAATTTGTAGACCCTGGAATTACAGAGTAGAGGGGAAGAAATTGTGACACTAGGAAAATCAGTATGCATCCCCTTTCTATGGGGTAAAAAGGCCCCAGCTTTCTATGGGCAATCTGCACTTTTGAGAAAAGAGGTACACAGACTAAAAATTATCCTTGTTTCTGTTGTGTTCATTACAAATCTTGCCCTTCTATGGAACCTTGTCTCAGAGTCAATCAGAGATCAAAGAGAAGACCTCAGGTACTCAGGATGCACATTCAATAGAGCTCACAGGTTGCACAGCTCTGACTCCATGAGGTAGGTTAGGAAAGGATAGATATAAGTGAGGAAAAGACTCATATAGTGGTATTGTTAAACATTATATGTAATAAATATTCCACACCTGGGAATATTATCCCATGATGTTGTGTCACTCAAGATTACTAGAAGGTCAGAGGACTTTAAGGCATGTTAGAATGATGAATAAGCCGGGTACTGATATCAGCACTCATCCACAAAAAGCCAGACTCACTAGCCAACAAGAGGGGACAGAGACCAAAAAAAGAGTAAAAGCTTTTCTTTTATCCCTGGTACACCACTGGAAGGTGCTGCTCACCGTCAGGTCCAGACTTCCCACTTCAGTTAATTAAGGGGATATCAGGCTAGAGAGATGGGTCAGAGATTAAAAGTGTCCTCTGATGGTTAAGAGGATGGAGTTCAGTTTCTCTTACAGTCACTTACATCAGGAAGCTAACACCTGTAAGAACCACAACAGAGATTCTGACACCCTCTCCTGGCCAACACAGGCACCTGCACTCTATGCACATAGACATACATGCATGCATTAACAATTTTTAAAGAAAATAAATGTGTTTTGTTTTGTTTAAACCAAGAGACTCTCTCATAGGTCTTACCCAGATTGTCTCATGGTTGAGTCCAGATCCTGACAGGTTCAAATTATTAATAATCAGAGTATTTTCTCTATTTTTCTTATTATTCTTACTTTATTTCTATGTTTATTACTTTATGGTTGTCAACTTCTTGCAGCAATTACATGACATCTATATTCACTTTAAATAGAAAAAATAAATTATTGGAACTGTGTTCACTTGGCAGATCTATGAGACAATTGTCACTATGCAAAAGTATTCTAATAAGCAGTTATACCAAATGAAATTGAAGGTTTTGGTTGATAAACATTAAAAGAGATATAATAGTCCCCAAGTAATGTGTGTCATAAATACATTTATTCAGCAAGAGTAGGAAATTTTTTCCAAGTAAAACTAAATGAATAAACGAATAACATCGTGAGAAGTAAAGTAACTTGAATAATTTTTAGAGCAACGATCACATAAAAAGTTTGATATTTTCTTTGGTATAAAAAAGAACGAAGTAGGTTTTCATTTAATAGACTCCAGGATTTGTCGTGTTCTCTCAGACAGCAAACACTGTCCAAGGAACATTGGTCTAATATAATTCTTTTGTATATTATATTTTGAAATGTCCACATTTAGAGTTGTTCCTCTCTGCCTATTAAACTTTTGTGCTATTAGTAAGTCATTTTCTTATAACGTATCTAAAATGTCCATTAAGACAGTTTAATATTATTTGCATGTTAAAATCCCATGCTGGTTGATATTCTAGTAATTTGTGTCAGTTTGAGATTCCTACTGTTAACAATGTTTTCAAAATTTTATTTGTGAATGTAAATCTACTAGTGGGAAATCACTGCTAAAGTCTGACCCTATTAACCACTCTTTAAAAGAATATTGAAGATGTGCAGGACCAGAAGGAAATTACTCTAGCCCTTCTGACAACAAATTGCTATAAATATACTTTTCTTTCTACCCAAATATTGTTCTAATTTTGTTTATTTTGTAGATGTGGCTTTCTAATATATTTTTCCACATTAAATATAAAGAGTTTAGCCTATTGCAAAGTGTTCTAATATAAATGCAATATGGAGTTGCTTTGGTCTCACCCACTGCTTCAAAATTATACATCAATAGCAAATAAAACAGTTGCTTTATAAGTGAAGACCCACACATAGCACCTTAACTTCTATTGTCTACCATATGACCAATAATTTTGAAAAGTTTAGAATATGTCCCTGATAGTTTCTTTCTGGCTTACTGAAAAACTGACATCCTAACTTCTGCTTGGAGATTGGGTATTCTTTATGAAGATATTTGATTTCTGATCACTTCTTTTACTAATGAAGGTTTTGTAAAATTCCTTACTTTTATTATTATGATTCACCAATGGACACTGGTTGCTGTTCTCAACTTCTTCTTCTGAATAGAGCTTCCACATTGATTGCAAAGATGACATGGTTAGTAACATGGTTACTACATCGACTATAGGATTTTGGAGAACTCAAAAATGTCCACACCTGTTTCTTCTCTCTCTCTTTCTCTCTCTCTCTCTTTCATGTGTATTCATTAAATATACCTGAAATTCACATACAAAAACAATCAAACATGATAATCCTTAGCTCTCCATTTATAGATAGATCCATATACAAGGGTAAATATTTAATATTACTTGTAAGGCTTAGAAGCCAAAATATATGACCCTTTAAGTCCAGATATATGACCTTTTCAATATCCTATCCAAAAAGTAGCCTGAATTATAAATCTCACTCACTCCCAAATCACAGTGATTACAAGACTTACTTCCTTAACTGTAGTCAGCTTCACTATTAGTATACTACACTCTTTAGTGATGGACTAGCTCATAAGGAAGTCTCAGTGGTAGAGATTTCCCATCCCCATTTAATTAAGCTTGGCTTTTTGTCTTTGAAGATCAGGAGGTTCTGTGCATTGACTCCTTTCTGGCTTCACTGCTAGATTCTCAACCTCGGCCACGTCAGTTCTGTGTGCTCTATCCTCCACCAGATCAAACACCACAGACTATAACTGGGCTTGGAACTAGGGTCTTTAAAATTTGTCACACGAGATCAAATAGCTGGCCTTTAATCTATCCTGGCTGAAGGGCTTATCAAAAAGAGAAGACTAGAGCACAAATATTCAGAGAAAAGACAAAGTTAAGGAAAACTAATTGAAAGAGGAAAGAGAAACATGAGTGAATAGAGACAAGAGGGGTGAATTGGGAGTGAATATGATCAAAATACAGTATATACACATGAAAGTGTAATGAAACATATTAGTATGCAGCATATGATAATAAAAATATTTTTTGCAAAAAAGCAACTATTTCCATGTGAAAAAAAAGCATCCTTCAGAAGAAATTAGTATTACATATACTTCGATTTTAGAGTTATACCTTCCAGGACAGTTAGGAAATAAAATGTGGGAACCAATGAGACGACTTAGCAGGTAAACATATTTGATATTGAAGTTTAAGACCAGAGTCCAATGGGACCCACATACTAGAAAGAGAACCAATACCTACACCTTGTCCTCTGACTTCCTCGTGTGTGCCATGACAATCCTCCCCACCCCAAAGTAAGTGCATATTAAAATGTGTTGTTTTTGTGACCTGGTTTGTAGTATGTTCTGAGGACAAACTCTGGAGACTATATAGCTATTTATTTACTGGTCCAGGAATTGGTAGAAGACCTATGGAAATACAGGATACACACATACTAGTACTTTTCTTTGACAGACAGTGGAGAAGATCTTGTTTCTTTCTCAATAAGAAAAGAGGTAATAGACATCATTTTCATGTCACAAGAGGGAAATGCTGGGAGATAAGACCGACTCAGTCCTATTGAGGGAGAATGCTGAGAGAGGTAAAGCAGGTTAACCTAGATATCTTGAATTATATGAGTCAGTTATCTACAGTAGGCACCTATAAAATCACTGTTATGTGGCCTTTATTCTATCAAAAAAAAAACCAAGATCCTGTTGATAAACTTGATATGTTACTTGACCTAGAATGTAATTACAGCTAAGAGAACTGTCTCAAGTGAGCTTGCGAAGTCCTGTATCTTAAAGAATTTTATTTTTCATTTACTGTTTAAAGACAAATTTAATTATAGATGGATGTGGAAACATTAGTCAAAGCATGTGGTGATCTACTAGAAGTCTCTGTTAAAAGATTTTCACAGAAATTCCGAGTTTAGATACAAAGTCAACTGGCAAATATATAGGCTATTGATATAAACTCCATTCCTCATATTCATTGTCTGTCTGTATTTCACACAAACATTTATCAAACTTTGATTCTTTTCTCATGAGATACTGTGAAGCACATAGGTTTTAAGAAAAAAAAAACAATTAAAATTTCTGGCCAAGAATTTTGGCCTAAGTGAGATATTAGGCAAATAGTTACATTGATATATGCATATGCACATATGTACAGTTCCTTGAAGTAACTAAATATGTTCCTCTTTAAGGAGCATTTCTTAACCAGAGAATTATTGAACACTCTTATGCTGACCAGAATTCTTCAAAAATCATGTTCTTGTCCACAGTAGTTTTCATGCATAAACATGGAATGAAAGTCAAATGTCAGAAATTATCCCAATCTTCACTTGATATAATGAGAAAAAAAATTGCTCAACATGTTGACTCATTTCCTTTTTTTTTTTTTTAAGAGACAGGGTTTCTATGTGTAGTTTTGCGCTTTTCCTGGAACTCATGTGTTGCCAAGGCTGGCCTCAAACTCACAGAGATCCGCCTGGCTCTGCCTCCTGAGTGCTGGGATTAAAGGAGTGTGCCACCACTGCCCAGCTTAATATATTACTTTTAATAGCTATTTTGTATGCAATATAGTATATTACTTGGCAGATAAGTGTCTTGATGATATGTATCAGTTTCTACATACATTATGCCTGAAATAAATCCATTCTTTGATGTTGAGTTATATAATGCAATCTTTTTCATTTATTTGAACTTTTTTAGATGTAGGTAGGTTTATATTACTTAGATAAAAAATTATTTCTAGCTCACATTCTTTTTTATAGATTTGAGAATGTGTTCATTCTGTATAAGGTTTGTCTTCTGGAAATCTCCATGTTTCAATAGCACCCTACTTTTAAGTTTGTAAACTATTCTTAACTTAATCCATTCTTATCTTTGTTATTTTATAGTCCATCATAACTGGAACTTCTTGAAGGGTATGAATTTTTTATTTATCTTGATATATTTGATACACATGACATCCTAGTGTTTATGAAAGAATGAATAAATTTTTCAAAGCATAATTATATTACTTTTGTTGTTTGTTTGTTTGTTTATTTGAGGCAGGGTTTCTCTGTCTAGCTTTGGAGCCTTTTTTGGAACTCACTCTATAGCCCAGGCTGGCTTTGAACTCACAGAGATCCACCTGCCTCTGCCTCCCGAGTACTGCAGTTAAAGGTGTGCGCCACCACCGCCTGGCAATTATATCACTTTTATACAATGCAGTAGTTTGAATGAAATCTTCACACAGGAGCATGTGTTTGAATATTTGATCCCCAGTTGCTGGAACTGCTTGGGAAGTATTTAGAAGTATGACCTTGTTGGAGCCAGTGTGTAAGTGGAGGTAGACCTAGAAGTTTACAAAGACTCATATTATTCTGAGCCACCCACTCCCCTGGCTTTGTTGTGGATCAAAATGGGAGTTCTTACCTGTCCCTTTGCACCACCATCATGAACTCTAAACAGCTGATACTAGAATCCAAATTAAACGCTTCCCTTTGTAAAAGGCTGTGGTCATTATGTGTTGTCACAACAATAGAAAATTAAAGCAGAATTATTTACCAGAGAGAGGGCTATTGTGGTGGCAGACAAGATCCCATATTTTGTATTTTACTTTGTTTTGTTTGTTTGTTGGATGAATTTTCAAGACAGTGGAACTTTTGGTTAGTGGAGTGATGAAACACTGTAATAATAACGTAATGGCCCTTTCTAGTGGGGTTTTGAAAGACACTGGTGTTTAGAGTTATGTGGAAATTGGAAGCCCAGATCAAGAGGTTTCACAGAGGTTTGGCCTTAGCAACTTCAATGGAGACCATTGTGTCATATTTTGACAATGGATGTGGCTGCCTTTTATCCTTGGCTTAAGAATTTACCTGAGGCTAAATTGAAAAATAATGGACTCATTTCTGTGGGGAAAGAAACTTTAAGTTAGCCTAACATTGACTCTATCACATGCTTATTAGTAATCATTCTCACACATGCCTACAATGAGACAGAGTACATGTGGCTTAGAGAAATTAAAAAACGTACAGTTTAAAGATAAAAAGAATACAAGAAAATTTAATGTTGGAGTCAAGGCTTGCACTAAAAGAGTTAAGGAGAGGCCTGACCTGAGTAAAAAGAGGGTGACCTCATGGCAAAATTCAGTCTAGCTAATCCTCCGACAAGTGAAAAGAAGGAATTCCCTGCTTAAAAATCAGGGGGATATTGGTGAAATTATTAAGGCAACTCCACGTAGTTAAAAGGGAGGTTTATTTTCTGGGGTAACTTACAAGTGAAAGGATAGGTAACAGGGTCTGGGAAAGGTATAGAGCAGTCAGGCGGTGTTCTCTGGAGAACTCTGCTCAGTCTACCTCCAGCGTCCAGGGTCTTGGAACCAAGAGAGCTGGCACATGTAGGCATGACAGTTACCAAAGCCTCAATGGGGGTTGGAACTTCCAGATCAAAGCTGGAATGGCTACCCACTACATCGGGAGGGGTGTGGCAAGAACAAAGGAAAGCTTCTGCCAATGTAGTTTTAGAGAGGAAGGAAAAATCAGGCAGTCAAACCTAACAGTGTTTTCCACATGGTTCTGGCTTTAGCGTCATGAAAGGTGTGGCATCTTCTATAGTTATGGAGTGCCACTGCAGCCCAACATATAGGCAGTGAGTCCCTGCATGGAGACCCTAAGAAGCCACTGAATTGGGTCATGAAAGTGAAGCCTGGATGGTATTGGAGACTCTAAGATATTGCATGGATAGATCTGGGATAATCTGCCAAAGAGAGCTGCAGAGAGGAAGTGGGACCACTCCAACAGAGAGAAGTGTGTTGCAAGCAGCAAAGCTGGAAGGGCAGAGCCATCAGAGACTTTGGCATCTGATACAGTGTGAAAGCAATACAGACCCCACCTAAGGGTAGGGCCACCATCTTATACCCTCTGCTGTACTCAGCTCCAGAAAGGACCTCAGGAATGTTCCAGAACAACTAGGACAGATACAGGGCAGTACGCTCCTGCAGACATTCTGTCTGCAATTTATGGCCCTTGAAGATATCTAAATAATCCCGCTGAGCAGTCCAGATAATCCTGCTGAGCAAGTTGTAGTTCCCTGCCAAAAGTACAACCCAATAGTTTCAAATGTGGGTTCATGCCCAAAGTCTAGACCAATAGTTTCAAAGAATCACCTTGCCCCATATCCCTTCTACCCAATCACAAGTTGCCAAAGCATGTAATTCCCAGCTTGTGGTTTTTCCCTATAAAAACTCTTTACCCCAGGGCATGCAGCCGCTGCTGCATTTCCCTCCATCTGCCTGGCTGTGGCACAGGTTGAACCTGACCATAAAGGGACCCTTATGTGCTTGCATTGGAAGCCACTTCCTTGGTGGTCTCTGGGGGTTTCATGAAATGGGTACAGTGGAACTATAGATTTTGAAGCTTGCCTTGATGGCCTTTCATTTTCCTTTGGTCCAGTATTTCCTCATTATACTCCCGTTCCTCCCTTTGAGAATATTAGTGAACATTGTATGCCTCTTTATACTGGAAAAATATAATTTGCTTTTTAATTTTACAGGGCATTATAATTAAGATATTGCCTTGAGTCTCACAAGGGATTTTGGACTTTGAACTTTTAAACAGTGTTGAGATTGAAAGACTACAGGAACATTTTTTTCATTTTACATTCCAATCCCAGTCCCCCGCTCCTCTTTTCTCACCCCCACATCTCCCCCCAGTCCCACCCCCCATTGACTCCTCAGAGGGAATAAGTCTTCCCTTGGGTGGTCAACAAAGTCTGGCATACCAAGTTGAGGTAGGGCCTCGCCCCTCCTCACTGCGTCAAGGCTGAGCAAGGTATCCCACCCTAGGGAATAGGCTCCAAAAAGCCATTTCATGCAACTGGGTTAAGTCTTGGTCCCCCTGCCAAGGGCCCCACAAACAGATCAAGACACACAACTGTCACCTACATTCAGAGGGCCTAGTTCAGTCCCATGCAGGTTCCCCAGCTGTCATTCCAGAGTCCCTGAGCTCCCACTAGTTTGGGTCCACTGTTGAAGTTACTTTAAATACATTTTGCATTATGATATGGCCAGGAGCCTGTGGAGGACAGGAAGTGGAATGTGGTAATTTGAATGAGAATGGTCCCCATGTGCTTATATATAATACTTGATTCCCAGTTGGTAGAGCTGTTGGGAAAGGAATAGGAGAAAGAATGTCAGTGGAGTTGGGCTTTGAGATTTTAGCAGATTCGTGTCATTCTCAGTCCCCACCTACCTCAGTTTTGTGGTTATGGATCAAGATATGGACTCTCAACTGTTTCTCCATTCGACACTTATGAGCTCTAACCCTCTGAGACTGTAAGACAAAGTAAGCACTTTCTCTTGTAAGTTGCCTTCTCCATAGTGTTTTATCATAGCAATAGAAAATTAACTAAGACACACACATTTGAACTTAAAATAAAATATTTAAATTGAAATTTGATGAAAAACTAATCGGAAAATTATATTATGAAAATTTAAAACCTAAGACGTTAGGAATTTATAATGATAAAACTTCAAATATGCATGTCCTTTCACGGCTTGAAAATTCCTCTTTTATCTTTTTTTCTCATTTGATTTTCTCAACAAGCTTATGAATAAGCAAGGTTGATATCTTCATTGTATAGAATCAGAAACTGTATCTTACAGAGATCAAACAACTTATTTAAGGGACAATAATAGAGTCATCTCCTTATGGACCAGATATCCTTCAAAAAGCTTAGATACATATTTATAAGATAACATCAATGGTTCAAATTAACAATGGGAAAAATAATTGTCTGCAAATGATAGGAAAGCCTTGCTCCAAAATCCCAAGGGTCTTTTCTGTGATTCACTTATTGGGGCCAAAAGGACCACAAAGAGTTTCCCAATCTGCCATTCATATCTTAAGTACTTTGTGATTTGCTGGATAATATAGTCTGGCCACAAACAAAACAGTCTTCACAGTAACCTGGACCCATTGAAGAGCCTTCTCCTGTTCAAGGCCCCACTCAAACCTAGCAGCTTTCTGAGTTACTTGTTAGATGAAGAGGAGTAACACATCCAAGTGAGGAATGTGATATCTACAGAATCTAAGTAAATCTACTGAACATTAGACTTCATTTTTGACAGCAGGAGTGGCTAGCAATAACTCAGCCATCATCTGATAAGGAATAATCTCTACCTGCCCCAGACAACAAAAATCCTGGAAATTTTACCAAGGTAGAGGCCCTTGAGTTTTCCTCTAAAGTGCATATGTGTTATCAATGAATCAAAAGTTATTGTTACCTCTAATTGACTTGATCCAATCAGCATAGTGACATCAATATAGTGGAAAACGTGATATTTTGTGGGAAAATCAAATGGGGCAAGGCCCTAAGATCCTTTTGAACTAGTTATGACACAAGGCTGGAGTGTTACTATACCTTTGAGGTAAAACTATAAAGATATACAGCTGGCCTTTTCAACTTGAAGCAAACTGCTTCTGGTGGTCTTTATAGGCAAGTACTGAGAGAAAAAGCGTATGGTAGATCGATAACGGATACCATATTCCAGGAGTTATGTTAAGCTGCTCAAGTAAGGATACAACATCTGGTACAGCAGCAGCAATTGGACTCACTATATGATTATGTTTTCAATAGTTAACCGTCATTCTCGATGATCCATCTGTCTTCTTCACAGGCCATGTATGAGAGTTAAAGGGAGATGTAGTGAGAAATATCACCCTGCACCTTTCAAGTCCTTAATAGTGGTAGTAATAATTTCTTATGTGGCTTATCCATCCAATGGAATTCTAAAATAAATAATATTTTCCCAAAAGAAATATGAACACAGGGTCTTTTTAGCTTGCATACTTTAGGGTGTCATTCATATCTTGTATGCTAATGTCCACCCTATTCTTGGTATTGAGATATACTCTCTGAGTTGAAGCGTTCACAAGATTTCTACAGAAAATCTCACAACACTTGTCCAAACATTTAGATCAAACTTTGTTGAGAAAGAGGTAAAAATTGGCTTAATGAAAATTAGGAAGTGGAAAGGATCAAAGGATTGAGAGAGATAGAGAGATAGACACACAGAGACCAAGAGAGAGACAGAGGGTGATTATGACATTGTGAAAGGGGTTTCAGTGCATTAGCATTTTCTTAAATTATAAAATTTGCCATTATACTTGATTCATGGAGGTCTAGACTTTTAGGCTTTGCTCAAGTCCTTTGAGGGAAGACAGCTTGTAATAAAATTAAAAGAATAATTATCTGCTACGCTACAGAGATGTGTCTAGAATTCTCCTTACTCTTGCTGCCATCTACTAACAGGAGAACAAGATGAACAGTGGAAGTGAAACTGCCTCTTCATCATGAGGATATACTGAAGAGAGTGGCCGGATCCTATGAGTCATGTTCTGTAACTAAAGGTAACACAGCAGAAGGAAAAGCACCAAGTTACCACCAAAGGGACATCACAGGGGCAGAGTCTGTAGAGGGTCAAAGTGTATATGTATTAGCATACTGGGTCAGCCATCAAGCAGGAGCCAAAATTATATTTCTATGTGGGATCAGATAGTCTACTCAAATCCAGGGAAAGACAGTATAGAGCTAAAATGGTGGCTCTGTAGTATAATCAAACAAAAATCATCTAATTTGACTCTCCCGCCTGTAGCAAGTAACTTCTTTGTATATGATTCAGATTCCCTTCCAGTTCCTTCCATTTTAACTGGGTTATATGTAAAAGAAGGACAGGTTCAGGAACAGAGTAGGTATTTCTTTGAACTTTTTTTTTTTTTTTTTTTGTTTTTCAAGGCAGGCTTTCTCCGTGTAGTTTAAGTACCTGTCCTGGATCTCACGCTATAGACCAGGCTGGCCACTAACTCACAGAGATCCACCTGACTCTGCCTCCCTAGTGCTGGGATTAAAGACATGCCCTGGAGCCACCCGGCTCTTTGAACTTTTTAGATATGAATTCCTTCAGCTAAAACTCATTAATGGAAACAGAGAGCTCTAAGGAAAACTGCGAATGCAGCCCTAAGTTTAGAAACTGAAAAACTTCTCTGGCAATATTCAAAGATTTTCTTACACTGAGAGAAAGAAAAGCTATCTCTCCCTTACTTAGTCTTTGTCGAATGCTGCTGTGAAAGGAGATACAGAAGACTGTTGTCAGGTATAAAAGTGGGAGTGACATTAATGTGGGCAGATAGAACAAGAGCAAAGAAAGGCTAATTGACAGGGCAAGAGGGGCATCAGGACCAGAGCTCTGGGTAAGGGCAGGTCAGATGTATATTAGACGTAAAACTACTCTGGCCATAATGTGATCCCAGATGGACATTAGCAAGAGATGGCTGTCTTTGTTCTAACCAGAAATTAACAAGCCACTGGTCATAGAAACACAGCCTTTAAATTGGCATGTTAACTTCCATAAGATGAAAAGTTCAAGGAGCCACTTTAGAGTGCCATAATTGCACTAGCATATAGACATAGGTAAATAATACCAATGTATTAATGGATTCCCTTTAGAATGAGTACCTGTCTTTATCTGGTCCTACTGGTAAGTAGACAGAGGGATGTGAAATATGAATTAAACATAGGGTTTCTGTATGAACCCTCATAAAAGTGAAGTAAAATCAAGTCGAGATCAAGATGATAGACAGTCTGGGGGCTGTTTTTAAGAATTTCTCTTTCCTAAATAACCTTCATAACCTAAGGTTAGAAAATCATGGGAGATCAACCAACAATGGACACAAATGAGTCCAGGACAGATGCTCCACCTTGACCTTTCCCTGTGCCTAGGTCTCAGCTGCTGGGGCAGGCTCGTTATTTTTCTAAGATTTTAGGAAATAGAAACCACACAAAAAGAAAGTGCACAAGCAGAAGTATGTGGTAGTATTGTGTTCCCCAAAATATTGTGCATGCTAATAAACTTATCTGGGGTCAGAGGACAGAGCAGCCACAATATTAAACATGAGGATAGGCAGTGGTAGCACACGCCTTTAATCCTAGCATTCCAGAGGCAGAAATCCCTCTGGATCTCTGTGAGTTCAAGGCCACATTGGACGGGGCCAGGCATGGTGACACACTCCTTTAATCCCAGAAAGCCAGCCTTTAATCCCAGGGAGTGGTGGTAGAAAGCAGAAAGGTATACAAGGCGTGAGGACCAGAAACTAGAAGCATTTGGCCTGGAGAAGCATTTGGCCTGGTTAAGCATTCAGGATTTCAAGCAGCAGTTCAGCTGAGACCCATTCTGGATGAGGCTCGGGGCATCCAGTCTGAGGAAACAAGATCAGCTGAGAAGTTTGCCAGGTGAGGTTCTGTGGCTTGTTCTACCTCTCCGACCTTCCAGTATTCACCCCAATAACTGGCCTCGGGTTTGATTTTATTAATAAGACTCTTTAAGGTTTCTGCTACAGAAGTGTGTTAGTCAAAGAATTTAAAATAAACCGCAAAAGGGCAGTAAGCTCACCAACCTGGTCCCTGTCTCCGGAGTGTCTGCGTTTGTACCACTCACATCAAAAAGTCCTTCTCACAGCAAGAACATCACAGTGTAGATTCAAGTGCCCACTGTCATTTAGATGTTCACAGTATCCAACAGCTCACCAAAAGGAGAGCCGGAGGAAAAGATGGTGCAAATCTCACAGTGAAACTTGAACAAGGAGAAAATGCTCAACATTACTTAATCCATAACATAACAGAGTCAACAGTTGGAAAGATTCAGTCCCTCCTATAGATCAGTCCACAGGAGATTTCAAAGCAGGATTCCAGAGCTCTGAAAGATAGGTGTCTCTGACTCCCGCAACAAGAGGACATTCTAGATCAACACTGAGAAGATTCCATGAAACATATGTCAAGAAATATTTTCTTTAGCAAAAATTATGTTTAGTGTGTGTGTGTGTGTGTGTGTGTGTGTGTGTGTGTGTGTGTGTGTATTCCATGTGTGAGTGCATGCATGGGTACAGATGGCTTCAGTGGTCAGAAGAAGACATTTGTGAACAACTGAACTTGGGTGCTCAGAACCAAATTCAGGTCCTCTTTAAGAACAGCAAGCACTATTAGCCACTGAGTCATCTCTCAGAGCTTAAGTTAAGAAATCCCACTTTTAAACTTAACTACTGAATTTCAGTTGTGGTCTCTACCTGACTGTGGTGATCTGAGGCATACTATTTTATAGTTCTAGGCCCTATTTTGCTTCCATATCCAAAATGTTTTTGATGAGTAAACTTTGTATGGTTTTTAGGAAGATTTGATGAAATCATACAAGCTAATGAACCATTCACTAGCTATCTTCTAAGCCTTCAGGGCTCAGTTGAGATATTCTTTTTTTTAATTTATTTTATTTTATTTTACAATATAATTCAACTTTACATATCAGCCATAGATTCCCCCGTTCTCTCCCCTCCCGCCCCGCCCCCCTCCCCCCGGCCCACCCCCCATTTCCATCTCCTCCAGGGCAAAGAGATATTCTTATAAGAAGCTAAAAAAGGGTTGGAGAAATGGCTCAGTGGTTAGGAGCACTGACTGCTCTTCCAGAGGACCCAGGTTCAATTCCCAGCACCCATATGGTAGCTTACAACTGTCTGTAATTCCAGTTCCAGGACACCCGGCATGCATGGCAAAACACCAATGCACATAAAATAAAAATAAATACATTTTTTAAAAAAAAAAGCATTTTAGAGTGCTCTGCCTGTTAGAACGTGTGCTAACAGCGCTACCTGAATCAGGAACACAGAGCCTCCCTGTTCCCATTTCCTGTCACTAGAAAGTTCCCATTGGTTCAGTAGAGTTCTCTTCCCTCTATCCAGCTATAATCTGTAGCTGCTTCACCTATGACTGAGAGGTGAGTTCAAGGAATCTATAATTTCAAGGGTGTCTCAGTTTCCTTGGTTCCATGCATTTCGGGTAACTATGTGGTATTTGAGAACCCATCTCATTAAAAATCTACTAGATCATTTTTGAATTCAGTGACTGTTCCCTGATTTATTGGAATTAAGCAAAGCGTTCCACTTACAGCTTTAGTTTTTAAAGTAGGAAAATATTTTATTAAATAATATTTCTCCAATCCTGAACTATGTGTTTATTACCTGAGGTTATTGTCATGAGTTATCACAGATTAATGCTATGAAATAAGGGGAATTACCAGAAGTTCTGGATAGTCTACAAGTCCGTGTTCCCCCTGAGACACTCACTACATAGAACTTAGTTTCTTCCTTCTTCTAGGTTCAGGTGGATGTCCGGGCATTCTTGTGTGTGGCTTCCTCTTGTAGGTCTCTTCTAGCATCAATATACTGCCTTCCTTTATATGTGTGTTGCTTCCTTTTGTCTTCTCATTCAGGGCGACAACAGTGACCCTCATTCAGGGCGACAACAGTGACCTGTAGTAAATTACTTCATTTCAAAATCCTTAATTATATTCTGTAAAAGACTTTATTCCAAAATAGGATAATGTTGGCAAACTCCATGGATGAGTGATTGATGTAGTTGATGGCTAATTGGCTTTGCAAAGTACTAACTAAAGTCCTTGTCTTGGAGTACTTTCCCTGGGGTTTAGGTGCCCCTACCTTTTCCACCTACAGTGCATAGGTTGATTCACAGTTTTTTCTTGTGTGTCAGCCTTGTAGAGTCAGATTATTTGAAGTACACACACTTAGAGCAGTGGCATTATACAAGTAAAATTGCTTTGTAGCAGCTTCATTCAGTATCAGTACAGCTGAACCAAGCCTTCAGTATTGCACTGCCTCTGCAGATTGCTTCAAGTATGCACCAAGACATTCCACGCAATGGATCAGGAAAAACAGCACAAATGCCTGCCAGTCTTCTGTCCACACAAGTTGAAAAGGTTCCTGTTTGGAACCTTTCAAACAGAGAAACCACTTCAAGTACAAAAGCTACTATTTTAAATTAAGAGGGGATTCATATTCATGGAAAAAATAGCAACGTTTATCAAGAAGCCACTTAGAGGACACTCTCTTCCTGAAACTACTCAACTAATGACTAAGAAAATGTATCTCAGTAAGGATTGAGTTAAATAAGGTGTGTGCTCAGTCAGCGGCAGTTCTGCTGGCAGATTCCAAATTCAGTGGTCCAAAATGAATACATTTTTGACACTGTTAAAAAATCTTACTGTTCCTCTATATCAATTTTGAGATTCCTCACATTGCCTGATACATTATATAAGGGGAGAACTCCCATTATTCATCATAATGAATGCTAAATGTTTCCTTTTTTCACCATCCTAATAAAGAAAAACAATATAATAAATAGAGAAAAATCCACCTGAATTTCCATTCAAAAGCTTGGGAGATCATAAAGATAACAAAAACAAAAGCAAAAACATCAGAACCAATACAGGAAAAAAAATCAGTAATGTTTCTATTGTCATGGTAACAGTGTATGGTTTTGCTTTAATCTTATCAACTGCATAAATATACAGCACTCAAGTGTCCTTCCCAATATATGAGTGTATAGATGAGAAGTAAAATGTAAATAGGTGAGTAAAAGTATTTCCATCTGTCTTTTATCTTGACTTCTTCTTTCTTGATTGAGTTAAACAAAGTAATGGAGGCTCAGCTTCTTGCTTTATATAAACTAGTGTAGGCGAAAAAAAGTCACAGACTCCAAGGAAGTCGGGTGCCTTGTTGTTCTAAAAAAATGTACTATTCTCCATGGCTGTGCAATAACAGTGTCAATTTTTGGGCCTGTGGATTTGTAATTAATAGAAATTTTCTGAGGATGACGAGTGAAGGAGAGACAAGCAGAGTCATAGTCCTGACCTCCTCTTTGCATAAGAATAATCTGAGGATTTGTTCAGTGGTAGATTCTATTTCCTAGTTAGGGCTGTGGTTTCTTACTTCCAATAAGTGTCCAGTGATGCTGAAATTCGTAGACTATGACCCACATCTCAGTTACTGAAGTGGATGTTTCCACAATGGAGTAAAAAGGTGCACAAAACTTTGGGTGATCATTAAAATGAAACCTCCCAAGAGCTAATGTAGCAAATATATCAATATTGCTCATGACTAGAGCTGTCTGATGCATTTACCTTTGTAGAAGTTAACCTTTTGGTCCTAACATAGATAACCCAGATGTCCTCTATCCCCATCAGCCTATATGATAGCCAGATATCTTTGTGAAGCCAGGTTTCTCATATTCTTTGTCTTAGGGCATTCATTCTTGAAATTTGTGCTTGTCAAAGCCCTTGGGAATATATTTAATTCATTACTCTGATTCTTTCCAGGTTTATAACCCAGAAAATATCTTTCTGAGAGCCTGTGGAATACTAATGAAGACAGTACCACTGTTTACAGATCTGGGGAAGGGAGGAGCTTAATTTCAATGGACTGCGGTTTATAAGCACAGAT
>CABHPR010148301.1:42888-57382 GCA_902168415.1 Peromyscus melanophrys | reverse complement strand
ACACACACACACACACACACACACACACACACACACACACACACACACTAAATATATAAAATTGTTTTTAAAAAAATCTAAGCTGGATGGTCATGGTGCCCCTACCCCCGTAACCCTAGCCTGCCAGAGGTAGAGACAGAGAATCCGTGAAGTAAGCTGGCAAGCTCTAGGTTCATTTTAGCCTCTACTTCAATACATAAGGTAGAGAGAAGCTGAGAAAGACACCAGACTTTTCAACTTCAGGTCTTCACAGGCATGCACACACATGCATGCATGTGTACCCACACATACAAACACAAATACACCCATGCATGCATGACAAACAAACAAACATACATACAAAAGCAAAACTAAAACTTGAAGTAGCAGGGAGGTAGAATAAGCTTTGTCACAGCCCAGGAGCACACTGATGCTGCGGGATTATAGTGTAGCACCCACGTGACTCCACAAGTACCAACAGGAGGCTCCTCAGGAGGTCTGTGTGTCCTGGGTATTGCATCAGAGGTTCTCAGCCTTTGCAGTTCCCTCATTTCTAAGGGGAACCGCTCTCCTCATTCTCCAGGGCTCCCCACTATGGACAGCCTGTGTTCCTGTGGGGTCTTGCTCACTTGGTCCTACCCTGGGATCTCTTGTGTCTTGTCATCACAGGTTAGAGATGAGATCAGGTTCTCATAGGAGCAATCTGTCTCTCTAGAATGAGAGAGTGGGGCTTTTGGTCAGAGTCCTGGATGGCCCAGTCATATTTCCTATCAATATTCAGTTCTAAGAATATGAGAATATGATTTCTACAGAGCAGAATAGAATCAGTGAATCTGGGAACTGAGGACCTCAGAGACCCTCTGGTCCAGAGCCTTGTTACCCACACAAGAACTCTGCTCCCTCCCTTAAGACCCAGGTGGGAGAAAGATTAGGAAGTGTAAACTTTCAAAGTGAGAGCTGTCCAAGTTCAGGCCCAACCATTTCCCAGCTGAACAACTTCAATAATCTCCCCTTCTCCTATATTCCTCCCACCTCCCACTTGATTCCCTGTTCATAATCATCACCTCCAAATTGTTCCATGGCTGCAACCTGAAGTTCAAGCTTGTTCGAATACACATAAATTCCCAATGGGCCTGGCCCATGCCCGTGACCCCTCCTCCCTCCCATCACATTCCACCATACTCTACACCAACCCACCTGGACATGGGGAGGAGCCCTGGGAGACTGTATTCTGTCTGGGCCACACCTCCCCACATCCACAGCACTTGCTCTTTCTCTTTTTACCCATCGTCCCTGCTCCACTGCTCCTATGTCATCGTCTCCTGGAAGCCCACCAAGGCATCTCAGACATTCCTGTGAGTTCCACATGATGCTGCGCGCTGCTCTTCACAGCTTCATCCCTCCCCCTCCCCCAGCATCCAGCTCCTTGTTGCCAGTAAGGAACCTTTTGGGCTGGGATGTAACTCAACAGCAGAATGCATACCCACCATGTATGAAACCCTGAGCTCAATCCTTAGCACTGAAAATCCCAAGAGTAAAAACCACCCAACATGATTGATGATCATAATAGAATCTGAAGAAATACAGATTTCATGCGCAAAGGATTCAGCCAGTGTGGCTAGTCTGCTTATACAAATGACAGTCAATAGATCCCAGTGTACCAAACCATTTCAGCTGTTACAATACCAGTTGACACAATGGTGTGCCAGCCTGTCTAGAATGTGGATGTGTGGCACAGTGCAGGGGACCCCTCTCATCAGGCCATTTCTTCTCACCACCGGGACTCTGTCCCAGCAGACCCTCTTCCACACTGATAAGATTCAGTCCCTTTGGTAGCTCTCTGTCACACTGGACAGCTGCTGGTTGTGTTTTTACTGAAGATCCAGTGTCCCCCAGAGTCACCGAGTCCCATTTAAGCTTTCTTCTCAATGGAAGAACTTATGCCAATGCTTGGACTGTGGTTTAATCTGCCATCCCTGCACATCATATGGTAACAGACCGAACATGGTTGTTATAGTAACAGCCAAGTTGCTACTGGGGTGATGACATGTGCCTGACTTGTGGGATGATGTCTTCACAGCGAACTTCTTTTTTTACAGAGCAACCTTCCACCAGATTATCACATCAGCCTCATCGACATAGGGCTAGTGCTGGAGTATCTCATGGGAGGCGCCTACCGCTGCAACTACACTCGTAAAAGTTTCCGGACTCTCTACAACAACTTGTTTGGCCCTAAGAGGGTAGAGATCGGCAGACACGCAGTGTCCTGTGTCTCCCAGAATGGCATGTGGTTCCTTGATGTGCTTCCCGATAAGTCTACCTGTGCAGAACCCAACTCTTCACGCCATGTGTCCCAGAATACACCCATGCTACCTCTGCCCTGATCCCCAGTGTGAGGCCTCCCAGCTCCATGTGCAGCCACTCATACCACCTCTTAACACCGGCTCAGTCAGTGTAATCTGTCGAGCATGTCTGCCTCCCTCTTTCCCCACAATAGCCTTCCTCCTGGGTCCCATGTCTACTCTCTCAACCTGTCCTCCCACAGATCACTGGAGCAGCTGTCGTCTTCTAAAGCAGGGGGGCATGAAAAACATCTGTTGTCACCCCACCCCAAATCCAGGGCTCCCTGCTGGTCAAACAATCATAGCCAAACTCACAGTACAGCCAAGGAATCCAAGACAGCTGCGGCAAGCCATCCCCACCCTACCACAATAGATCCTATTCCTCTACCATAATCAAAGTTCATTCCTGACCTGCCATAATGCTTCTTGTTGCTCCAGCCCGTCAAAACCTCAGTCATGTGAACCTCAGCTCTGTGGGAGGTATTCCTCACTCCTACTCCACAATCTCTGCTGGGAGATTTGTTCGGTTCTACTTACAAGGAGGGCTGTGTGTCTGTATGTCTTTCCAAACTGACTTCTGCTGACAGAAGCAGTTTCCATGTGAAGGCATTTCTTCACTTGGATACTGTCATTAACTAGCGGTGATACAAAGTATTTGACATTAACATTAACACAGTATTCACAGTTACCTGAGTAAATTTCTTTCTTTTCCTGCTTCTTCACTATGCAGCCAAAAGCACTTAAACTTCTGGGAATGGAAGTAAGTACGGATACTTTGGTCACTCTGTGAAAAACTTTTAGATCTAGATTAACAGAAAATTGGGCAATGTTTTACATGAATAAGTATTCTACACAGCTCACCAAAATCTTAGATGAGTTGGGTGAATCATAAAGAAGGTCATACAACTTGAAAAAATTTAAGTGCTGATGGGGGGAGACTGTGTTTTCCTATGTGTGCGGGTGTATGCAGGAGAGAGGTTGTCCTCACACGTCTTCCTCAGTTGCTCTCCACTGTGTTTATTGAGGCAGGATCTCTCACTGAACCTGGAGCTTGCTGATTACAACTACTTTATCTAACCAGCTAGGCTTGGGGAAATCTCCTGTCTCTAGGATTACAGGCAGGTGTGATGCCTGCCCAGCTTTTACCTGAGTTCTAGGGATCCGAACTCAGGCCTCATACTT
Source organism: Peromyscus melanophrys (assembly GCA_902168415.1). Taxonomy (NCBI): domain Eukaryota; kingdom Metazoa; phylum Chordata; class Mammalia; order Rodentia; family Cricetidae; genus Peromyscus; species Peromyscus melanophrys. Next base: position 53,879 of record CABHPR010148301.1, on the reverse strand, counting down.
CAGAGCCAAGCATTCTATCCAAGGAGCCATCTCCCCAGCCTAAGTTTATCATATTTTAAAAAATGAACTTTCTTTTTTGTTGAGAATTCCATACCTGTGTATAATGTATTTTAATCAATCAAATCCACCCTCATTCACTTCCCTCCAGTTCCTCCCATATCCTTGCACTTTTCTTCCCTCCCAATTTCATGGGCTGTTTTTTAAAGCCACTGAGTCCTCTACACTATGTACATGGGTGTAGGACCACCTAATGAAGTGTAGGTAGCCTCCCAGAAGCCTCATCCCTGAAGAAAACTGGCTCTATTTGCCCCCATAGACATCAATGGCCAGTAGCTCCTCAGCTAGGGGTGGGACTTTATAAGCTCCTCCCCCACCCGTGCTGGGGGATTGATCTTACGCAGGTCTTGTGCAAACAGTCACAGCCCCTGTGAGGTCACATAGGCAACATGTCTAGCATGTCTAGCAAGTACTGTTTCACTGCAGATGCCAACCACCTCTGGCTCTTACAATTCTTCTTCCCCTTTTTCTGCAATGATCTCTAAGCCTTGGAGAAAGAGAATATGGTGTAAATGTCCCCTTTAGAGATGAGAGCTCTACAGTCTCTACTGTAAAAAGAAGCTTCTGTGATAAGATTTGAAAGATGTACTAATCTATGAGCATAAAAACACCTTAGGGGGCAGTTTGATACTATGTCCATTTAGCAGATACATTGGGTTATCCCTGAAGGCCTATGACCTAGCCAGCCATGAGTTTGGGCCCAGTACCAAGCCCAAGAACAAAAGTTTCATCTTGTGAAGTCAGCCTTAAACCCAATCAGAAAGTGTCGGTTACGACAATAGTATTCATGTTACTATTGCACCAGTGGGCGTGTCTTGCCAGACCAATCATTACTGTGGCTCCCAGGATTCCCAGTGGGTAGGACGTGATTAGCTTTCTTCCCTGGTCGTGTGTACAGAGCCTTCTAGCTCTGTGAGAGCTAGCCAGTAGGGATGAAGCTTCCAGGTCAGTACTAGCTTGATTTCTCCTTGACTCATGGTCTTTTCAGCAATGGGGTCTTACTATCAAGTTCTGGAAGGTAACCAGAAGCAATGATAACAGCCTGTAATGTCTGGTGAGGGTGTCTATGGGATAACAGACACTTTTAAAGATAGAGGCTACCTAACTAATGCTATAAAGTTCATAAAAGCAGTTTCCAAAGAAATACTAAAGAACAGAAACCCTTAGAGAATGATGTTATTTCTATTATTTAAAAACCATAAAATACCAAAAAATCTCAATATGACTTTGTAATGTCTTAAATAAGAAATTTAGATTTCCTAAGAATACAAATACAATTTAATGTTAGTAAGTCTTTAATATGTTGCCTCACTGTTAAAATAAACAAGGAAAAGATATGACATGACCATTTATCAGTGGATACTAATGAGAAAGCTAAAAATTGTATAACATTCCTAATCTTTTTTAAATTAAAGTTATTTTCATAGAATAAATTCTGATCATGGTTGCCCTCCATCTTCTCAAAGATCCTTTCTACCTCCCAACCCTTCCAACTGCACACCTTTCTTCTCTCTTAAAAAACAAACAAACAGGTAAATAAAAACAACAAACAATGATACAGCAAAATACACTATCCAATAACGACAAAAATAAAAACTAGGAAAGAACATGAGAAATGAAGACACACACACACACACACACACACACACACACACACACACACACACAAGCAAGCAAGCAAACAAAATCCATACAACCTCAAAACCAGAAGCCATAATATACAAGCAAAAGACCAGTAAGGTTAAAAAAAAATCCCGTAATATACCACTGAGTTCATTTTGTGCCCATCTACCGCTGGGTATGGGCTGACCTTAAGTGTGATTTCTATACCCTTTTCTAATAGTTATCAAGTGGAGACAGCTTCTTGGCTGGGGATGGGACCTCATGCCTACTGCCCCATCTCAGGGCTGGGACCCTGTGAGGTTTGGCTCTGTGCAGGCCTATGCATGCTGCCACAGTCTCTGATGTGGATCAGTCCTGTTGTATCTGGAAGACACTGTTTCTCTGGATCTTACAATCTTTCTGCCTCCTCTTCTTCAAAGTTCCCTGAGCCCAGAGGGGAGGGATTTGGTGAAAATATCCCATTTAAAACTGAGGGGTCCAAGAGGAAGCTTATCTGATGAGGATTGAGGAAGAAACTGATCTGTGGGTGTAGAGGAATGTCATTAGGGGTCACTTTATTGCTACCTTTCTTTCACAAAATGACTATCAGCAAATAATACTATTTGACATCAGGAAGACCAACTCAAGTGACCTCACCATGGGACAAAAGAATTGACAACACCATTAATAAAAAGCTTTAAAAATAAAGCACCAAGCGGGGGGGGGGGAACCACAAAACAACAGCACACTAGACATAAAAATATTCAAATGAGTGGGAGAAATGCTGTAACACAGAATAGTGTTTGCTATAGTCAAGTGTATTTATAAGTAAATTACCGTGTTCAACAGCATCCCATTCTGAATGGATTTGGCAAAGAAGGCTTCAATTCAGAATTCACAGCTAAGGCCCGACTCTGGCTCGATTGTGAGCCCCAAGTCTTCTGATATTTCCTTTCTCTGGGGTCCTTCAATCTGGTAGGACCAACCTGGTCTACAAAGACGTCTAGATGTGCCTCTGTAATTCTCTGCTCCAAGTCTGGTTTTAGTTTATTTTTCATTTCCTCGATGACAGGCACTGAGGATATGAATTCATCTAGGCTTCCTGTCTGATAGAGTCAAACTTGCTCATTTCCATTTTCCTAAAAGTGACTTCACCTAGACTTTCAAGTTCGCCTTTACAAGGCTTCACACAACATTCTAGCCTCTTCTGCCTGAGTGATGCATAGTTTTTATTCTGAGTGTTTTCTTTTTAATTACATTTTTATTTTCCTGTGTGTGTGTGTGTGTGTGTGTGTGTGTGTGTGTGTGTGTGTGTGTGTTTGTGTTCATTCATGCGCGCATGCATCACATGCCAGTAGAGGTCAGAGGACAACTTGTAGAAGTCTGTTCTCTCCTTCCATCTTGGAGGTCCTGGAATTGAATTCTGGCCCTTAGGCTTGGCACCGGGAGCCTCTTGGGTCACTTTTTTTTTTTTTGAGGCAGTCTTTCCCTGAAGCTGGACCTCACTGGTTGACTAGGCTGACGTGGACGTCAAACCCCAGGGATCCTCTTGTCTCTGCCTCCCAGTGCTGGGGTTAGAAGCCCTTGCTGCCTCAGCTGGCCTTCTACGTGGCATAGGGATCCAAGCTCAGTTCCTCATGCTTGCATAGCAAGCCCTTTCCTTTTATTTTGAGGCAGAATCTCACTCAGTTGCCCAGACTTGCCTTTGACTCACTCTGTAGCCCAGGAAGAGCTTGAACTTGCTGACCTCCTGCCTCAGTCTCCAGGTTAGTTGGTATTACAGGCCAGCGCCAACAGACCCCGCTTATGTTGTTTCTGTCAGTTCTTAGCTCAGCTATATCTTGCAAACAAGTATCGCTCTTCCTCTATGTTGGAAGATGTCTCTGAAGAGACAAACAGTGACTTCACCTTTCCTGTTGTGCTATCTGTATTTAGTTTATGGGGAGGTTGTTCCATGTTTATTTTGTCTCCTCAGTTAAAACCCTCTGGAGAAAAAAAAACAACAACAGAGCTGCTAACCCAGCGATAAGTTACTCAAACAGCAGCATTCCTTTTCAGTTCACTTGGTTTTAAGTGATTTGCTTTTCATAATAAACATGTGCGCCTTCCCAAAGGAACCAGTGTGCAGAGTGGAGGCCAGAGCCTGGCTCACCAAGGCTCTCAGCTGCTTCTGACATGGAAGTCTTCCTCTCTCCTTCAGCTCCTGAAGAGCTAATCTGTTGCCAATTTAGGAAGAGCCATTTTTTTTTTCTCTCCTCTCAGGATGATGAACCTCCAGCCAAAGGGAAGAAGAAAAAGAAGAAGAAGAAGGAGGAAGAGATTGACATTGATGTGGACGACCCCGCCGTGAGTCGATTCCAGTACCCGTTCCATGAGCTCATGGTGTGGGCTGTGCTCATGAAGCGCCAGAAGATGGCTGTCTTCCTGTGGCAGCGTGGGGAGGAGAGCATGGCAAAGGCCTTGGTGGCCTGTAAGCTCTACAAGGCCATGGCCCACGAGTCCTCCGAGAGCGAGCTGGTAGATGACATCTCTCAGGATCTGGACAACAATTCCAAGTGAGTATCTTGAGGGAACCTGAGGCCACGGTTGACTCTTGCCCTGATGTTCTCCCCACTGAAGGCATGACCACTGCGCAGACGTCTCCTTTAAGGGCCACTGTGGCTGAGGCTTCCTCATAAGCTGCCTTGCCCATCATGTCCATCAGTATTTTCACTGCTGTCCCTCTGGGCAATTTTTACTGGTTTGGTCTGCTGCTTTCTCATGCAAATCATCGAAGCACTGTTCTATGCAAAAGTAGTGAAATAGATTCCCGTAAAGAAACACCCACGGATGCTGTACAAACTTCAGCACATCTGTGCACTGGGCTCTGAATGTCAGAAGGCCTTCTGGATTGTTCTTCCCCTGGAGCTGGGGCAGATGGCTAAAGGGGGCTGCTGTTGGCTTTTTCTCTTCATGCAGAAACCGGCAGCAGGCTAGGCTTTCTGTTTAGCTAGTTTCTCCTGGGGCAGGCCTGGCTAAGGAGGGCAGAGTAGTGCCAGGTTTCAATGAGGTTCCTTTTCCCTTTCCCCTACCAGAAGAGGGGGTGCTCCTACATTCGCTGTCGGAACCTGGTAGGGTGGGGCCCTGGACTTGATTACATTTGGACTTAGTCATAGCAAGCATTCAGCAATACATGGGTTATAGATAGAGCTGTGTTTCCTAAGCTCGCCCTGGTTCTGCGGACATGTCTGCTACAGTGAGCAATGGTTCTGTGTCTGCCTGCCTGTCCCTGAGGTGCTGGGACAGAAGTCTTCCCTGGGATGGAGTGAGGAAGGGAGGCTGAGCTCCAGCCTGTCAGCGTTTCATCTGTTCTTAGGAGTGGCCAGCCCTTTCCAAGTCCATCACGTGCCAGACTGGAAATCTGAAGCCCAGGGACGACTTTCTAGCACATGAACTTGAGGCAGATCCAGCCAGGCAGCTGTGCCAGCACCTGACAGCTTTGTCTGGAAGCCTTGTGCTTTTGTTCTGGATTCAGTGATTTCCAAAACGATTAGCTGGCTTCTAAATGTTAGCACCAAAGACTGTAATGTTTTTCTCTTCGGTTGATTTTATTTTATGAGTATGAGTGTTTTGCCTCTGTGTGTGTGTGTGTGTGTGTGTGTGTGTGTGTGTGTGTGTGTTTGCTCTTTACATCAAAGCCACTCTCAATCCTGTGTTCTGTGTCCTGTATAGCTCCCCAGATTGCTATGGACACACTCACAAACCACTGTGGTTTCATCGCCGCCAACATCTTTTTCCCCCCGCAGAGATTTTGGGCAGCTTGCTGTGGAGCTGTTAGATCAGTCTTACAAACACGATGAGCAGGTGGCCATGAAGCTTCTGACCTACGAGCTCAAAAACTGGAGCAACTCAACCTGCCTCAAGCTGGCTGTGGCGGCCAAGCACCGGGACTTCATCGCTCACACCTGCAGCCAGATGCTGCTGACGGACATGTGGATGGGAAGGCTGCGCATGAGGAAGAACCCTGGCCTGAAGGTGGGTGTGATGCAGTCACTACGCTGGGGTCACACAGATGGGACACTAGGCTGAGCCCAGTACCTGTAGTTTATTCCCTCAGTGGCCCTTACGGTACAGGAGTTCACTTCCCCCCTTTCATGTTACCTCGTCACCCACAGACTGAAAATGTTCAATGGAAAATTCAAGAAATAATCAATTCGTAAGGTTTTGTTTGTTTGTTTGTTTGGGAGGCAATCAAGGGCCTGTTGTAAACCAAATGAAGATTCTCCACTACTGAGCTTTACCCTAATCTTCTTGCTTGAGTTGTAAATTGTATGCTGTTCTGAGTAGCACGATGAAGTCTCACATGAGCTCACTCTACCCACCGCCATCCCCAAACATAAATCATTGGCTTGTCCAGTCTGTCCACAACGTATGCTGTACCTACCCATTAGTCACCTCGTAGATATCTCAGTTAGCATATCGACTGTCACAACACCCCAGTGCTTGTATTCAAGAAATCCTGAAGTTCCTTATTCGTGGCCCCACAGGAGAGAGTGGTGATGCTCAGGAGGCAGCGGGGTGTGAAATGTATGGCACCTTAGCTTTGCCACTAGGTGGCAATGCCACAGACATCCAGACACCACACAGAGGACATGGAGTCAGCACTGTCTGTGTCAGGCATCTGCTGGTGGTTAAGAGAGGTAAGGGGGACGGACCACTGTGTTCCCCTCTACAACCCCACACAGCAGACACTCCAACAGTTCTGGCTTCACAGATGAGGAACTCAAAGCTCGGTGATGAAGTTGCCCAGGGTCTGAGCTGGTCGGTACGGGACAGGACCTGAGAGCTGAGGTAGTCAGACACTCCGGCCCCCGTGTAGCCAGCATGCTTTGCCTCAGAGCTCTTCATCACAGGATCCAGGTTTAATTCCCAGCACCTCCATAGTGGCTAACAACTATGTGTAACTCCAGTTTCAGGAGAGCCAATGCTCTCTCCGGCCTCCTCAGGCATGACACGCACATGGTGCACAGACACACATGCAAACAAAATATCCATATGCATAAAAACAAATTAATCATTGAAAAAAAACGAAGTACAGATCTGCCCTCTGTTTCTACAGTACTTTGGCTGACAACACCTCTCCCTTACACACAGTTTATGAGAGAATGTAAAACAATGAAAAGGTTTGGAGAGTTTGAAACAGTTAACAAACTCCTAGATTATCTTGAGAAAAGATTTTATTTGGCCAGAAATCCAACTGTATAATTGTGGTGATATATTGTGCACCCTAATAATATTTGCCTGAAGATCAGAGGACAGAACAAGCCACTAGATTAAACACAGGTCAGGCAGTGGTGGCACACACCTTTAATCCTAGCACTCAGGAGGCAGAGATCCATCCATCTGGATCTCTGTGAGTTTGAAGCCACCCTGGACTACATGAGATTGACTCAGTCTAGGAGAGAAAGAAAGCCAGGCAGTGGTGGCACACACCTTTAATCCCAGTACTTGGGAGTCACACGCCTTTAATCTCAGCACTTGAGATCTCATGCCTCTGCTTGGGAAGCACACACGCCATTAATCCCAGCACTAGGCTGGACGGAGAAAGGTATATAAGGTATGAGAAGACAGGAACAAAAGGCTTTTCAGGCTGAGGAGTTCTAGAATTAAGACATGGCAGTGGCTTGTTCCTTTGTCTCTCTGATCATTCAGCATTTACCCCAATATCTGGCTATGGGTTTTTATTTTTTAAAAAAAGCCTTTTAGAATTCATGCAACATATAATAATTATATTATATATTGATTTTATGGGCTCTCTATGAAAATAGAGGCAAAACACTGCAGAATCACTATCCCTTATCTGAAATGTCTGGGGCCCAAAGTGTTTTCAATTTCTTTTTATGTTTGGAATTTTTACACAGACATAATATCTTGGAGATGGTATTCAAGGCCAAGTGCAAAATCAAGGGCTCTACTGCTAAGCTGTATCCTCACCGATTTTACATTTTGTTCACTTTATATTCACAGCCTGAGGGTTAATTTTATTCACTATTTTTCTAGGGTGCCTGCATTGTGACTATGGCCCATTACACTAAGTCAGGTGTGGGATTTCCCACTGTGCACTGAATTGGGTTCAGATTTTTGGAGTAATCAGAATTTCCGATGGGCACTCATTCTGTATGGCACAGTGACTAGCAGAAGAACCTTCACCTCTTACAAATACAGGTGCTGTGCCTAACTGTCCAGTGCTACACAGCGCACCAATTCATTATATTGATATTGTAGACAGCCTTGGATATTAACAAATGTAGTTGGTTTTCAGAATGTCAAGGTCAAAGAGATCGCAAAGGCATTAAAGAAAACAGGTCAAGTGTGACGTGCTGAGCATTGGCTTAACAACAGAAGCGCTGTAACCTAGAAGTCAGGAGAAAAGCAAGACCTTCGTCTTCATGGTTTTGATTGGAAAAACATTTAGAATTTGGATTTTTTTTCCACCTGATCCGGGTCTTTAAAACATATGAGGACAGCCAGGGATGTAGCTCAGTGGTTCAACCTTTGCCTGGCTTGCACGAGGCCCTGGGTTCAAATCCTGGCATGGCAACAGAATAAGAAGTAAAATGCACAAGGAAAGCAGATTCCTCTAAAACAAGCAAAGAACCAGGCCAGGACTGGTGGTACAAAGCTGAGGTAAAAAGCTTGCAAGTTTAAGGCTCGCCTGATCTGCAGAGTGAGTTAGAGTCAGCGGGGACAACTCAATGAGACTCTGCCTCAAACAAAATGTAAAATCGGTGAGGATACAGCTTAGCAGTAGAGCCCTTGCCTGGCGCGCATGTGGTCCTGGGTTTAATCCCAAGTAGTGCAAAAATAAATACAAAATAAACCAGACAAACACTGAAACTGCTTTCATCATACCCATTCCAAAAGATTACACAGAATAAATAAGCCCCTGTGTTTTACAAACCCCCTATGCAATCCACGCAACGGAATGTGAGGCAGTTAAACTGTATAAATACAGAGTTTTGTGGGGCCTAAGAAGGATGTACTCAGGAAGAAGGGGACACACCGGATGCTTCAGTCAAACACTTAACCTTGCGAGCCTGAGTACTAAGTTTGACTTCCTAGGACCCACATTAAAAAAAAAAATAAACAGTCAGACATGTAATCTCACTGCAGGGGAGACATAACAGATGGGTCCCTGAGCTTGCTGGCCAGCCAGGAGACTGTAATTGGTGACTTCCAGGCCGGTGAGAAACCCTGTATCAAAAAGCAAAACAAACTAAGTAGGTCCTCTGGCTCCCATATGAGCTCATACACCATATACATGTGCACCCACACATAGAAACACACAGAGAGAGAGAGAGAGAGAGAGAGAGAGAGAGAGAGAGAGAGAGAGAAAGAGAGAGAGAGGATAGATAGACTGATCAATGGCTAAGAAGCCCCCAAGTGTTGAGGTTGCAGGAACAGGGAAGCAAACACTGTTGAGACTACTTAACAAGAAGACAGATGGGAAATCTAAATTTCAGGGAAAAATTAAAGCTACACACAAAAGTTAAGGTTCAGGTTTGATCAGAATTCAAACTTGGAAGGTTTTTAGCAATCAGTGGGGCATAGAGAAGCACAGATAAAACAGCAGCAAGCTTCTATCTGTGAGCCAGGCATCGTTTCCCTCTCTGGGCTCAGCTCAGCCCTTCCTCTGTGAACCTTCCAAGTCCAAATGCACATATTCTCCTCACACCGCAGTATTTTTATATAAAACAGAGGTGTTACTATATTCATTAGATTTTAATTTACTTATCTACTTGCTTTATTTGTGTGGTTTGCTTTTACAGTGTTGGGAGTCAGTGCAGGGACACACCCATGCTGGCAAGTATTCTAGCTAAGCCTCCACCTCGACTTACCTGTGTGGGGATTTAATGTTTAAATGTTGCTTTTTAAAGTCTGGATTACACACAACATTGCTTGTCATTTCTCTTTTGAAAAAAAAAAAAACAAAACCAGTGGATATTCTCAAATTTCTCATGATCTGCGATTCTACCAAAGTATCCAGCACATAAAACCACCGATCATCAGGGCAGGAATGAGGACAACCCAGGCTCCTAGGTGACCGACAGTGTGGTCAGTGTAACTTTACGGCTTCGACAGTCAGCCCCCCAGCTCCCAGGATTTCATGTTCTTGAAATCAACTGAACACACATCAAAAACCCCTTTAAGGGCTTTCAGAATGGCTTAGTGGGCAAAGGTGCCTGCTGCCAAGCCTGTCTACCCGAGTTCAATCTCTGACCCACAAGGTTGAAGGAGAACACCAACTCTTGCAAGTTGTGCTCTGATCTCTACAAATTCACTGTGGCATGTGACACACACACACTAGATGGATATGTGATTTTTAAAAATCCGTATAGCTGTAAGTATATCTGAACTGAATGTATATAAGCCGTCCTTTTTGTCTTACTCCCTACACAATAGGGTGGAGCAGCTTTGAACCCAGCGCTCACATTGCATCAGGTTAGCAGCCATCTAGACATAATTCAAAGCGTGTGGAAGGACATGTATAGATTATATGCAAACACGGTGCCACTTAACAACCATAAGCGCCCACAGGTTTTGGTATCTAAGGTTGTTGAATCAGTAAAGCACACCCTCGGGGGACTGTGAAGGCATACCCAGGAAGGATTAACTAAGGGCGAGAGGGGAGACCTATTCAAAATGTGGATGGCGTCAGTTCACAGGCTACAGATGATTGAAATAAAGGGAAAGCCCGAAGTGCAGGTTCAGGTCCCGCCCCCTCTGCCAAGATGGCAATGCTTTGCCTCCCCTCCCCTCTCCCCCTCCCTCCCCTCCCTCCCCTCTCCCCTTCCCCTTCCTTCCCCTCCCCTCCCTCTCCTCATTGTGATGATTAAAATAAATCTTACCTCCCATAACTTGTTTTCTTAGGTATTTCATCCCAAGACACCAAGAAGTAACTGACAGAGACTAAATTTTCCTTGGATTACCACAGCTTAAAACTGTATTTGTTCCTCATCACCTAGGTCATCATGGGGATCCTTCTACCACCCACCATCCTGTTTTTGGAATTCCGTACATATGATGACTTCTCATACCAAACATCCAAGGAGAATGAAGATGGCAAGGAGAAAGAAGAGGAGAATGTGGTCAGTGGCCCCCAAGAGGGTCACGTGGCTCTCACTCGCAGTGTTCAGATGTGTTTTACCATGGACTTAGAAAGCTTGTTAACAGGGGCACTTGGAGAATTTCCTCTTGTTAAGGCCACTTTGTTCTGGGAATGGGGTAGTTCCCACCTGTAGGCCACCTGCCATGAGCTGGGGATGGCCTATTCACACCTGCAGACTGCCTGC
>CABHPR010148301.1:28201-42878 GCA_902168415.1 Peromyscus melanophrys | reverse complement strand
CTGCCATGAGCTGGGGATGGCCTATTCACACCTGCAGACTGCCTGCCGTATGCTGTGCTATTTTCCAGGATGCAAATGCAGATGCTGGCTCGAGAAAGGGGGATGAGGAGAATGAGCACAAAAAGCAGAGGAGCATTCCCATTGGAACAAAGATCTGTGAATTCTATAATGCGCCCATTGTCAAGTTCTGGTTTTACACAGTAAGGCTCTCTCTGACGATTGCCCTTGGTCATGTGGGGAATACTGAGCTACACCAGAATCAAGAAAAAGTCCAAAGCTTCAAAAAATGTCCAAAGGTTCATTAAGATAAAATGAGTCATAAAACAATAGGACTAACTGAGATCTTTAAAATTAGATCCTGGTATATTGTCATCCGTATTTTGTATATTCAGGAATATTGGCCATCTCAGCCCACATGACCACTTCATGAAGCAAAATACACATATTCTACTTGCTTAAGGGAAAGGATTTTTAAAATGCTTTTAGTAGTTGAAACTAAGGAAAATTTTATTTGGCTTTAAAAAAAAAACAAAAAATGGGGGCTGGGGAGATGATTCAGCAAGGAAGAGCACTGTCTACCCTACCAGAGGTCCCAGGTTCAATTCCCAGCACCCACACGGTGGTTCACAACTGTCTATAACCGCAGTTCCAGGAGATCCAACACCCTCTTCTGGTTTCCATGGGCACATGGTGCCCAAACTTATATGCAAGCAAAAATACCCATACACATAAAAATTTTAAAAATAAATGTAAAAATGTTCTTCAATAAAAATGACTAGTGGATTAAAGAGCCAACTCCCAGATCGCATTTTTTCCACTAAAATGACATGGTTATTGAAAGGCTGTAGCTTGTGTCAGCATTCTGTTACCATAAACCACACCTCTCAACTGATCAACTAATGAAGAGAAAAGGGTTCCATCTGCTCATGGTTCTGATGATTCAGTCCACAGTCAGTCGGCCATGGTGCTTTTGGACCTGTGGTAAGGGAGCACATCATAGCTGGGAGGCGGCAGCAGAGCAGACCCACACTTCTCACAGACAGGAAATAAAACGGAAAGTAGGTCGGGCGGTGGTGGCGCACGCCTTTAATCTGAGCACTTGGGAGGCAGAGCCAGGTGGCTCTCTGTGAGTTCGAGGCCAGCCTGGGCTACCAAGTGAGTTCCAGGAAAGGCGCAAAGCTACACAGAGAAACCCTGTCTCAAAAAACCAAAAAACAAAACAAAACAAAACAAAACAAAACAAAAAAACCAAAAAAAAAAACGGAAAGTAGAAGGAAGGGACTAGAATCCCAAGGTTACCTTCAAAGGCCCACCCCCACTGACCTCCCACCAAGCCCCAGCTCCTAAAGGCTGCACCACAGCCCTGGGAACATATGGGTTAATGGGAGCATTTCCAGTAGAAACAATAGCAAGGCTGAACCCAGATACACACTTAGGAGGGCCACAAAGACTTTCTTCTCTAAAGCCCTCACCAAACAGATGTGCTGGGCGATAGCGGGACGTTCTCCAACCTTAGAGCGGTACTCCTCTGAGAGCGTGGCTCCCTGGAAGCAAGAGCAGGACAGGACACAAGAACACATTGGAGCATCCTTTAGATGGAACAGGATTACCTACATGCAGCCCCAGAGTCGTGTCCAGGAGTACTATAGCTTGGTCACAATGCCAGTTTTAGAGAGCCGGCAGCAGAGAGACAGCTATACCCTTTCCCATACGCCTCACCTTTTCCTCACCCCAATTCTACTCCTTCCCTTGCCAAAAGGATAATTTGTGATGGCCGCAGAAAATCACAGATCTGTCACTGGAAAGTGGGGGGACTCTTAGGCTGGCGCTGTGGGCCTCAGAAGACAATTCACCCACAGGTTCTCTCTTCTATACTCTCGGCTGTCCATCTGCAATGGGAGATTTAAGAATGAGCTGTGGGAGGCAGGAAGGCTAAGTCACCTTTGCCATTTTTTCCCAGAATGTAGAAGACACAGCAGCAAATTACCAAAAAGGCCCTTTGTATAGTATGATTCTTGCAACTTCATAACAAAGAGATGGCAGAGCATGAACTGTTAGCGCCCGCATTACACCCAAGTTGTAGGATGCCCCCAACCTACCTCAGTTTCTGCACTGGTGATGTCAGGGGAGGAAGGGTACCCACTAAGTCTATGAGAAGAAGAGAATCCCTTGTGGATGAAGCCCTGAATGTTATCCCTGAGACACGCCCACCAGCTTTTCTTCTTCTTCTTCTTCTTCTTCTTCTTCAGATCTCTTACCTGGGCTACCTGCTGCTCTTTAACTATGTCATCCTGGTGCGCATGGACGGATGGCCCTCCCCTCAAGAGTGGATTGTCATCTCCTACATTGTGAGCCTGGCGTTAGAGAAAATACGAGAGGTGATTATTGAAGAGGCCGCTCCCAGCCCACTAACTGCTGAGTTCCAATTCAGATTGTATTAAGGCAGAGTTGTGTGCAGATGGTAGCTGCCCTAGGATCCTCCCTGTGAGGCATCCTATTCACTTGCTTTGAATGTATACACCTCCTCTGACTGACTTTGAACTTACAGTTCAAAACACAAAGCAGCAGAAACGACACTTGATAATGAAAACAGGTTTGAGTGTGTGGAAGAGCTGTAGGGAATGCTGCCAGCTACTTGAGATAAGTCAGGAAGTACAAGTGGGCTGTCTTATGGGACCTGAGATTAAAACTGAAGAAATACACATGACGGCAACTTGTGTGTGTGTGTGTGTGTGTGTGTGTGTGTGTGTGTGTGTGTGTACACGTGCGTGCACGCATGAATGCACCCATCCATGTGGGTACACTTGCCCATGCTGGTGCAGTTTAGCTTCATTCCATCATTCCTCTACCTTCATGTTTGAAGCAGGGTCTCTTAATGAGCCTGAAACTCATTGTTTTGGCTAGAGTGGCTGGTGAGAAAGTCGGGATTTCTCCATCTCTGCAACGCCCCCAACCGCCATCACTGCCCCCAACCACAGTGTTGGGCTCATAGGCACACACTACTGTGTCCAGATTTTATGTGAGTTCCAGACATCTAAGTTCGGGGCCTTACACTTGTCCAAAAGGCACTTCACCCCAGGTCTCCCTCCCCAGCCTCCGGAATGCATTTTTGCTATAACTTGGGACTTTGCATCACACAATGCACTTGCACAGCTGGTCTCTTGATCCAGAGTGTGCAGAGGAAGAATTCTTGGTGAGAGGAAACAGGGGAAGGAGCCAGAGGAGAAGGAGCTGAATGAGGTGTGGCTTCAGAAAGAGACTGTTCTCTGTGTAATCCCATAGGTGACCCACCCTGAAAGAGAGAGACGAGTTTCATACCCACATCAGTGTTTGGCACCCAGCACAGCAGTGATTCCAGTTACCCAAGGGCAGGCCTCCCAGGAAGAGGCAGGTGTGGGCCTCACAGCAGCACCTGCAGCAGATGGGTAGCAAGCCCACCTGGTGAGAGGCTCCAGGGAAGCTGGGTGGGGCCCAGAGCATCTGCCGCAAACAGAGGGGTCCAGATTTTAAAGGGAGTGCTGAAAAAGAACACGCTCTCACGCATGACACGTATCACTGAGGTCTTTTATTTAAAATGGAAAGCCAAGAGGAGTTTCTGCAGGCTGCAAAGAAAATGCTACCTGGGATGGGCTGTCACCCACAGGCCCGAAATTACTACATTCACTCATAAACAGCAAGTTTTTATGCGGGCAGAACATGAATTTACAGTGAAGAAACACAGCACAGATCGCTGACCTCTACCCAGTGGACATAGAGCTAATAACATTATTTTGTAATTACTATTGACCACATCCAGTAGAGTAAGTTGGATGTCGTCAGTTAAGTGACAGCTGAGCAATCAAGAGTGTTGTGAATTCATTCTACACCCCACCCTCTTTTATGACTCCTATTGCCTCTCTAGCTGGCCTCCATCAGATTTCCGTGGCTTTTACATCCAGGGCTTCCCAAGGTGCATGTTTCACTTGCTTTTATATGATGGGGGAGGCACATGTAGGGGTCAGAGGACAATTTGGGGAAGCCAGTGTTGTCCCTCTACCTTTATGTGGGTCCCAGGTGATCAAACGCAGGTCACTAGAATTGTATGGCAAGTGCCTTTATCCCTTGAGCCATCTTGCTGACCCTTCGTCAAGATCTGGATCCTGCCTGTAGTTAAAGGAGAGATGGGGCAGCTGTCAGTCAGTACATACGGCTTGCTGAGACAGCCCTTCTGGATTAGTTGATAGACAGCTAATACCCCACTGGCCCTCGGATTCTGGGATCTCCCCATGATTTTCAGAGCTGAAAGGGTACCCTGGCCTGGCTGCCTTGCCCTGTTTTGCCGCCACTGTGCCTGTCATGACTCTAAGTGCATGACTGTGCATACTGCTGGCTGAATAGTTTCCACTTGACTCTGTGGAAGTGTCCTTTCAGTAAGTGGTGATGCAAAAGGATAATATCTCGAGCAGGAGGGAAAATCTGGTTCAACTTTCTCTGACTTCTCACGTCTAACTTGAGAAGGAATTTTGGCAAGTCTGTGTTTCCCAGCCCCATCCAGCCATCTCCGCGAGGTGGGTCGTCCCTCTGTGGTAACAGAGAACTTGTTCCTGCTCTAGAGTTTTCCTTCTTTACAGTTCTGGAATGTGAGCCAACAGGCATGAGTCCAGATAATTAAAAAGGGAATCAAAAGGCAGCTGCTCTAATTACAGTCAGAAGGAGACAATTTGGAAGGCATTTCCTGAGTCTACGAAAGCCCTGAATCTAAGAATACAGAGGATTCCATGGAATTTCCCCCTCTAGTTATACCCTCTGCCTGAGAAATTGATGTGCAGAGATCTTGAGCCACAAAGGTCCCAGATGCCCTGGAATGTCCGAGCACACTTATCCTTCCTAGATTCTAATGAAGATGGGGTTTCTGATAGGTCCCCCTCAGCTTACTGCTCTTCGGGGTTTACTTTCAGATCCTCATGTCGGAACCAGGCAAACTCAGCCAGAAAATCAAAGTGTGGCTTCAGGAGTACTGGAACATCACAGACCTTGTGGCCATTTCTATGTTCATGGTTGGGGCAATCCTCCGCCTCCAGAACCAGCCGTACATGGGCTATGGCCGGGTCATCTACTGTGTGGACATCATCCTCTGGTACATCCGAGTGTTAGACATCTTTGGTGTCAACAAATACCTTGGTCCCTACGTGATGATGATTGGAAAGATGGTTAGTAACAACTCCCCATGAGTAACCAGATAGCTTGTCTGGCATTAGAACACTGGACCAGGCTTGGGTGTGGCTTCCTTTGATTTCATTTGGTCTTTCCTTTGCAGCTGGTTTAACATGTACAGTTGCCCTGCGTGTTGACATCTTAATAAATTCCAACAGGAAACCATGAGTTGAAGATTCCTATACACACACCCTTATATAGACATTTATCTATAACTGTGTACTAGGGACTGAATGTATGACATAGTCCTTCTTTCATATCATATTTAAACTGTAGGATGATCAATTGCATTTATCAAATTTGTTCTGATTTTGTACTGAATATATTTTGATAGCAAGAGAAAAGAAAACATCCTCCACTGTTTTTAAGAATTTGCTTTGCTGTCCCAGGATATAAGAGAGCCTAAGTTTCTTAGATGTAGAGTTCAGTAGCAGGAGGCTGGAGAGATGGCACAAAGGTTAAGAGCAATGGCTGCTTCAGTTCCCAGCACCTACATGGTGGCTCATAACCATCTATAACTCTGGTACCAGGAGATCCAACACTCTCTTCTGGCTTCTGAGTGCACTGTGTACACATATTGCATAGACATACATACAGGCAAAGTACCCATACCCATAAAATATAATATTTAAAAAAATTTAAAAATAATTCATCAGCAATAGTTGTATCTCAATCTACTTGCTCTGCTCTTGGGGGGCTGAAACCATCATAGAAATTACTACTACTACTACTACTACTACTACTACTACTACTACTACTACTACTATTATTATTATTATTATTATTATTATTATTATTATTATTATTATTATTTTGGTTTTTTGAGACAGGGTTTTTCTGTGTAGCTTTGGAGCCTTTCCTGGAACTCACTCTGTAGACCAGACTGGCCTCAAACTCACAGAGATCCACCTGCCTCTGCCTCCCAAGTGCTGGGATTAAAGGCATGTGCCACCACCACCCGGCTAGAAATTCTTCACAGTAGGATTTGGATTTCGTGTGTTGTGAAGTTTCATCCATTTCAGAATGCTTTCATAATAAAATTCAGATTGGTAACTTCCTAGCCTCTGGCAGAAGCCAGTGACAATGGGGACCAAGGCTGGCCCTACCTGTAATCCAACAGACTTTGGTTCATATGCTCTGGTGTGGGATGGTGGACATATGTTCTTTGTGTGATTAGTTTGAGACACATCCATGTGACATTTATTTTAGAACAGGCTGCAGAATGTGATACTAACTGTCCCTACATTATAAAATGGTTTGTGTTAGGACTAGTCTCAGAAGGAAGCCGACCTTCTAAGTTATGCAATAATCAAGTAATAGGATAATAATAGAATAATAATAATTATCATTTAAAATACTTTAATAGAAGTGTATTTGAGCTACAGGACATATGGTTTCGTTAATTCCAATAAGTACCTTCATACTCAGGGATATTCAAAATTAGGGATTATAGGAGCTAAAGAGATGACTCAATGATTAAGAGCACTGGCTATTCTTCCAGAGAACCTGAGTTCACTCAGTTCCCAGAAGCCGTATGTTGGCCACAACTGTCTGTAACTCCAGTCCCAAGTGATCTGACACCTTCTGTAGGCACCGCATATATGCGGTGGAAACAGACTTGTAGGCAAAGCACCCACACACATAAAAAGGGGAGTTTGTTTAAAATGGGGGTTACAGTAGTTTAGCACTGGCAATATAGCTCACTTCCTGCCTAGAACATATGCACTGATAGCACCACAAAAAAGGGGGGAACTGGGAGTTATATTGGGTTAGCATCGGGACCACTGGCCACTCAGCATTCATGTAAGAAGTGGAGATTAGTGTGTTTTCACAATTCTTCATGTCTTTATTTCCAAGAAAACATCTCTCTTGCTGTTGTTCCTAGAAACTCCCATGTTTTCTTATAAGGCCTCCCTTCCTCCATTCACTTTTCATTTGTAAGACAGGATCTTAGGACGTAGCCTTGACTGGCCTGGTAATCAGCGTGTAGACCAGGCTGACCTCAGATTCACAAAACACTCCCTGCCTCTGCCTCCCAAATGCTGATATTAGAGATGTGTGCCAGAACGGCCAGCCCTTTCTCTATTTCCAGTTACAATTACCAGAAGAACATCTGTGTATGGGTGTGTCAGTTAGTTTTTTTGTCACCACAATAAAATACAACCTATAAAAGAAAATGTCTAGTATAGCTCACCGTCATGGTTGGCTGAGCCTGTTGCTTTGGGTGTGTGTCAAGGAGGCGCCTCATGGTAAGAGTACATGTTGGAGCAGGCATGCTTACAGCATAAGGCAAGGAGGAATGAGAGAGGAAGGAGACGGGGTCTGACCATCCTCCTGATGACTTAAGGACCTCCCACAAAGCCATACCTCTTAAAGGTTCCATCTCCATCCTGGGGACCAATAGTGTCAACCTGAAAACTAAACCTTCAACACACGGCCTTTAGGGAGGAGTGTTCTAGATGCAAACTAGAAAACATGATTCAAAAACCTTTGGTGATGGGCATTCTAGAACCAAAGTATAGCAATGGGCAGCAATAACAGAGAAGCAAGAAAGATTCCGAGCAGATGAAGGCAGCAGAGTTCTGGAATAAGACACATGCTTTACATGGGGTATAAAAAGCTACCAGCCTGTGGATGAGAAGGGAAGATGGGAAAGAAGCTTTCTTTATCATAATTAAAGTGACATCTTTGAGGAGCACAATAGCATGAGCCAAGTTGAACTTGGTCCATGAGTCCATAAGTAAGGTGCATGTTCTTCCTACACAGATGATTGACATGCTGTACTTTGTGGTCATCATGCTGGTTGTGCTGATGAGTTTTGGAGTAGCTCGCCAAGCCATCTTGCACCCAGAGGAGAAGCCTTCTTGGAAATTGGCTCGAAACATCTTCTACATGCCCTATTGGATGATCTACGGAGAAGTGTTCGCAGACCAGATAGACCGTAAGACTAGAATTCATAGTAAGATTCTCTTCCCTGTTTCCAGGGCAGACGATCAGTTAGTTCCAAGTTAATGGAAGAACATCCATTAATTTGGAAGTAAAGTATTTTTCATTCTGCCACAGGCACTGGATTATTTTTATGAAAAAATAAGTACAGACTGTGAAGTGTGGTTTTGAGGCATCAGTTGTTTCTTTTTCTCTAAAAGCCACTCTAGAATTCTGAGTCTCAATTCCCTTGAGCTGTTGGGCATTACATCACATGATGTAGCCCCAGTACACTAATTTGTCTTCAAACCTGATATCTTCGTCCCACCCCAAGAAAAAGAAGGTGGGGTTAGTCCATGAAGCAGTGTACACAGCAGGGCGACAGATACCTCATGAGGTCCTTTTCTTCACATCATCACACTGTTCCCCATACAGCTCTCTATTTCCTCTTTACCACCAGTGTTCTTCTTTAAAAAGTATTCATTATTTACTTATTTTCAACTGACACATGATTTTACAGATTTACAGTGTGACTCTCCAATGCACATATACAGGAGTGCCAGATTTTTATTCTCAATAATAACCTGGGATTAGCAGAGGAAAGAGGTTGCAAGCGAGGATGGGCTGTAAGTCCCAGTGCCTCTTCAGGCGAGCTGGTAGGTGGCAGCGCCTCTGTGGTGTAGGGTGTGAAATTCGGGTGTCCCTGTGTGCATGACACCAGGACAATTCGGACTCTGATGAACCAGGGACCTCAGTCCTATTTCCATGCAGTGACCACATCTTGTCCCTGACACGTTGTTGTGAAGCACCAAGTCCGAGAGTGTCCCTGCTGCCTGCAGAGTTCTGCTCTTTGGAAACAGAAGGTGGAGAACACTCTCCTCTCATGTAAAATCCAAAGTTGTCAGTACATCTGCTGCTACAGAGTTGGACTAATAACTTCTTTGTAATTGTTAAAGACATCATTATTACAAATACAACAAAATTAACCGCTTACTGTAGCTTTGTAAATCAAAACATCAAAATCTAATTTGGTTTCAAATTAGATTAAGTAAACATATATATCATTCTAGTTTTTCTATTGTGTTTTAGTTAGCATACAAAACAATGGGCTTCATTATGACATTTTCACATCACATGTCATTGTGATTTTTTCTGTTATTTGTCCTTCTCCCAGTATCCTCTCTGTCCTTATTCTTCTCTTTTATTGGCCCCTTCCTGCCTTCAAATAGCCACATTTCTGCTTTGCTATTACATATGTGTGTGCGTATTTAACACACACATACACACACACACACACACACACACACACACACACACACATATACATAAAATCTGGACTCTACATAAGAGAGAAAATGTATTTTATCTTCCTCCATTATCCCTTTTGCTCCCCTCCCCTTATGTCATGAAGATGGGGTGAAGGATGGGCTACAAAACGCCATTCTGTAGACTCAATACAGCTCTTACAATCAACATCTCACAACAACTGTAGTTACTTGCATGGGGACCACACCAGACCAGGACTACCAACAAGTCAAGGAAATGGGGGGGGGGGCGTTCACAGTGCCCTACCCTTTACCTCTAAATGACTGGCTATCAATAGACTCTGGGAAAAGGGGAGAATCTCTGCCTATAGTTGTGTTCTCTGTTGAGCCCACCAGACTCCAAAGATTAGCTCCAAACTCGTGGGCACATAAGTGGTCCTGATTAATCTAAGTGGGTCACAAAACCAACGAACAGTCACAAATAACAGAGAGAGAGATTTATGTGGAGGAGGAGAGGTTGACAGAGGAGATAGGAAGGCAGGGATGAAAGTGGTCGGTACACCTCGTATACATGTGAGAAATTGGCCAAAACCAAATTTATTTAAACATATAAAGCAAAAAGACAGAAGTTTCTGACTACAGACATAGCTGTGGTATTTTTATTGTTCATGGTTTTAATCACACTGGTTCATGAGAGATGATAACAAGGTAAACAAAAGACTATACTTTTTCAGTAACATCATTAAGTGTGGGTTTTCAGCTCTTCATCTGCCTGCTTCACCGTACCTTTGTATTTATCTGTGCTGCTGAGGTGTTTGTGGCAAGATCCAGGGATGCTTGATGGTCACACTCAACAGTTCTAAGGATCTTCTGCAACAACATCGTGTCTTTCCAGAGCTTAACCCTGAAGCTCGAACTGTTGCTTATAGACATACATTTGGATGAATATTCACAAAATCTGTTTCTCAGAATTAATAATGGGTACATTCATTCTAAGCAGGCTTGAGTCTTTGCCTGCCTTAGCAGTGTTGGTAAATTGTTTTATGTTCCTCTCACCCATTATCTTGTTTTCTTTCCTCGCCTCCTGGGACAATTGAAAAACAAAACACACTCCTCATATCTAATGATTGTCTAGTGTACGCCATGGAAATTAACCGTAAGTTAACGTGGAATTGGTGGGGTGAGTTTGAGAAGGGTTTTATTGAGTAATCTTTTTCCTCAGCTGATTACTGATAGTCTTATACTAGTTTTAAATCTGTCTTCAATTTTCTGAGGCCAGTACTTTTTTAAACTGCAAATAAAAAGTAAGCAGACTGTAAGATCATCGTATTTTCCTGCTTTGGGAAATAGGTCTCCTCTGTGAACAGAAAGGAAAGGACTCATTTTCAAACACAACTCCCTAGTTGATCTGATAGCCTGTCAGGGACCCCTACCCCACACCTGAAACCAAAAGCGTTTTTCAGAGTTAATGTACAATGGAAGCAAGAAAATCACAAGGAGGTAGCATAAGCTAATGGCACAGAGTAAGCTTCTAATAGACAACACAGGAAAACACAACAATGGTAAATGGATCTGTTTAATCATCATTTAAGAACTGATTATATATATTCAGTGTAGCTCAATTGTAGAATGCCTGTCTATCATGTACAAGGCCCTGTGTTCATTTTCCCTGGTACTACCAAACAAATGAACAAGGTTTCTAAACATGGCAAAGGTTGGGGTGGTAAGAAAATGGAAAATGTTTTCAAATACAACAAGCACATTATAATCACCTCAGAGTGAAAATATAAATTGTATTACCTTCTTTATATGATTTGATATTTTTGCTTAGAAAATTATTGCTTATGAAATACAAAAGTCAAATGAAGTCAAGTGGGGGGGGGGGGGCCTGCATAACCGTAATCCCGGCGCTTGAGGCCAGAGGACCTTGAGTTTGTAAGCCAGCCTGGGCCACATAGTAAGACTTGTCTCAAACAAAACAGGGCTGAGGAGATGGCTCAGTGGGTAAAGTGCTTGCTGTGAGAGCTTGAGGACCTGAGTTCTGTTCCCTAGAACCCACGTGAAACGGCAAGGGGAAGCCGCACACACTAGACAGGAAGACCCCTGGGGCTTGCTGGCTCCTGTGCAGCCAAAATAGCAAACTGCAGTTCAGAGAGAGACCTTGCTTCAAAAAGTAAGGTGGAGAGCATCTGGCCTCCACATACAGACACATAGATGTGCATACACAGACACGTATGTATTCAGCCCAGAAGAAAAAAGATTACTTAAAACACATATACTAGATATTTATCCTTTTCATTACATATATAAAACAAGCCCCCCAGTCAAACTTTTCTTACAGCTCCTTGTGGTGAAAATCTCTACGATGAGGAAGGCAAGCGGCTCCCTCCCTGCATCCCTGGTGCCTGGCTCACACCTGCCCTCATGGCCTGTTATCTCCTGGTGGCCAACATCCTGCTGGTCAACCTACTGATTGCTGTTTTCAAGTACGTATCATGACAGAGTGTGACAGAGGCCTGGTGGCTGCTGTTCATTGCTCTACAGATCTCCAATTCAGGGTCAGAAAGTTATGGGGATACCTGCATATATGTTCAGAGAAATTTCTTAAAGCTTTTAAAGGGATGGGGTGTTTGCAGTCCTTTTGCTCAACTGTAATCAGTCTTGATGTGGTCAGCACTTAAATATATTTAAATTTAATCGTGGTTAGTATTTTAACACTGAAGCACACATCTTAATCTAATGAAAATATTTTCTTAGGCAGAAGTCTCCTGAGTGAGAGGAGATTTGAGCAAGTTGTGCTTTTCATTCACTACCAGAAACACACAAAAATACTAACTTCACAAGCCGTTGTGGTTATTTTATATATAAAATATCAAATCTTATCAGTCAGGGCTATAGAGTGGCTTAAATTACTAAATCAAGTGTTTATAAAACTGCCCATTTGACATGCATTGAGTATGTTGACAATACTTTAAAATGTTGAAAAAATTCTAAGATGGATTTGGGAAATAGAGGCAAGGGGATCAAGGAGTTCAAAGTCATCCTCAACCATTCAGCAAGTTCAAAACCAGCTTGGGCTACATGAGACCCTGTGTCAAAAAACAAAACACAAAAACAAAGCATCTGCCAAATTGAGGAATATGAAGAAAAATTCTCCCTAGAATTGTAAAGTCATACCATATAACAAGACAAGGCTCCAGCTGCGGTCTCTAGACAATAATGGGCTTTCTTAAAGCCCCAGCCTAACAGACAGCACAATCACGCACTGACTGACTTCTGCAGCTAAATTATGACAAAGATTGCACTTACCCACATCCAAAATAGTGCACCCTCAACCAAATAAGCTCAATAATTAATCAGCCACTCATCTACAAAGTACCAAAGCAAGACGTCTAGTCACTTAAATGGAAAGTTTTAACTCTTCAAAGCACCTTTAAAATATGAAATAACACACTGAGTATATTAATCAGCAGAGTCTGGTGTGAATTTTCAAGAAAACAGTGTAAACCAAAATTCAACATACTTGATATTTTTGAGCATAGATAATCCACACTGATGAATAAGGCAAAAAGTCGGGTGATTAAGGAATCCGCCCCAGTGAGGTTGTATTAAGTCCATCTCATGATGTATTTTCATTTAAATCTAAGTAACAGATAGCCCCAAAGTTACAATAGAAACTAAGTGTAAACTGTCTTCTTTTAAAGCAACACCTTCTTTGAAGTCAAGTCAATATCCAATCAAGTGTGGAAGTTCCAGCGATACCAACTGATCATGACATTTCATGACAGGCCAGTCCTGCCCCCACCAATGATCATTTTAAGCCACATCTATATCATCATTATGCGCCTCAGTGGTCGCTGCAGAAAAAAAAGAGAAGGGGACCAGGAGGAACGGGACCGTGGGTTGAGTATGTTGGGGATTCTTCATTTCTATTTGTGGACTAATTTAAAGGAAAAAAAGGTAGTAAATAGACACTTGCATTGCAGCCTCACCAAAATATTGAGGTGTGTGAAAAACACAGCAGTCCAACTGC
Source organism: Peromyscus melanophrys (assembly GCA_902168415.1). Classification (NCBI taxonomy): domain Eukaryota; kingdom Metazoa; phylum Chordata; class Mammalia; order Rodentia; family Cricetidae; genus Peromyscus; species Peromyscus melanophrys. The sequence continues at coordinate 29,462 of CABHPR010148301.1, read as the reverse complement.
TGAGCATTTTAGAATGTTTGTTTCTTGCTTTCTGTGTATTCTAGCTTTGCTCACATTTTGTGTAATCAATATCGGTAAAAAGCCAACTCATGGAGACCAGAGGCTGAAAGTTTGCAAAATCCTTCTTATATACACCTCCATATGCTTCAAGACCCTTTTTAATGTATTAATGTGTTCCATGTAAAGAGGGTAAGGAAAGCCGCATGAGCGTGACTGCCCGTGCAATAATGTGCAAAACGTTTTCTGGGAAACCTTTCTGCTTTCCAGACAGATGCCATTCACTATTGTGTTTCATTAAAAAGTGATCCATTTTGCTCCGATAGCATTTGGAATGCTGCGTGAGATAGTCTTTCTTTTTGGAGAGGCGTGGGGGGCTAACAACTACGCGAAGTAATCAAGAAACTGCCTATCCGTGGTGTAGAATTGAAGCTTAATCAAAGGCTGCCTATAAAATTCTCAGGCACACAGCTCAAGCGATTCTTCTAAAAGAGGTCCTCACGTACCCGGCACTTCTCCCCACACAGAGCTGTTCCTCAGTGACGACGAGTTGAAGAAACTGCACGAGTTTGAGGAGCAGTGCGTGCAGGAGCACTTCCGGGAAAAGGAGGATGAGCAGCAGTCGTCCAGTGATGAGCGCATCCGGGTCACGTGCGAGAGGTGCGCCAAGTTCTGCACCCCAGTCTACGCGGGGTGCTCATTTCAAATCACTTCTTGGTTTTTTTTTGGCTCAGATCACACGCAGTTGCTCAGAATTCTCCTGCATTTTAAACTGTTTTAAAAAGTCACCTTTCCCCCACCTCTGCAAGAGTGATGCAAATTGTATACAAAAGTGGGAAATAACGTTTATTTCAAATAATCAGGCAGGAAAAAAAATGTACTTCGTCAAGTGGAGTATTTACCTCAAATCCTATATCAGCTACAGAAAACCATCATAAAATCCCTGCCTCTATCCCTTTACCAAGTCAGGTGACCCACTGGGGACTGAGCGCCTCATCCTGCCTGTATGCATAGTTCCTTGCCGCTGCAGTGAAGTTCAGAGAAAAGGTTCCCACCTCTGGTATAGCATGAAGAGTGAGATCTGGGAGGGCTGAGGTAAAGAGTGGGGGTCTGTTTCCCTTAATCTTCTGAATTAGGCAGGATCTATCCTGTAGACAGAGAAATCAGCACGATACTGGTTAACCATGGATGGATGGATGGATGGATGGATAGATGGATGGATGGATGGATGGATGGATGGATGGATGGATGGATGGATGGATGG
>CABHPR010148301.1:6762-28191 GCA_902168415.1 Peromyscus melanophrys | reverse complement strand
TGGATGGATGGATGGATGGATGGATGGATGGATGGATGGATGGATGGGCAGACCAACGGGTGGGTAGGTGGATGAATAAGTACATAAATCAATGAATGGTTCAATGAAGGAAAGTCAAAGGGGAAGACAAAGGTAGGAGTGTGCCAGTCTGATGTATTCCCTAAACTGGGAATAAGTAGCCCGCAAAGAAATGTTAGGCAGGAACAACAAACTCTTTCTATTTACATTTTTTCAAATCAGAATTGTTGGGACGCTTTGTTGCTTAGGAAAGGCAAGGTGAGCTTGTTCAGATCTTGCTAGTATGTTGTTCCTGAGAATTCCACTAACCATGGGTAGAAACAGATGCAGCAAACACGCCTAAGCAGGGTCTAGCCCATCCTATATCCATGAGCACTTAGTTTTCTGGTAGAGATGCCAGCATATGCTGAGAAACACAAACACGATAGAATTTGAAAAGGGTTCTTCAGCCAGCCTTGACCAACTAAGCCCAACCACTGCTACAGAACTCAGACACATCTTCAAGCCTCTCTGGAGCATGCAAGGCCATTGACTGTGCCCCAGCAACATCTGGTCCCTGGCCCCTCCTAACCCAAGTCACCTTGTAATTCAACTAAACTCAACCAACTAAAGTCAAAGATTACCTGCACCAACACTCAGCCTTAATGAAGTACATTTTTAATAAGACTTTGAAAATGCTCCATTGATGGATTTACAGTAGTTGCTAAGCTTCTAAAACATACAAATTATTTCTTCAAAATGTAGTGAGAAATTTTCCATTTGGGAGTTAGACATTGACCTGAATATAATTGTAGTCAGCCATTCACAATAGAAATTGTGTTTGGTTTTGCTCTGCCTCTCTCCCTTCTCTCTTCCCCTAACATTGTTTGGATTTTTATCATTTTTGGACCAGTGATTCAATGAATGCCATTATCAGTGCACAACCAAATTGCGCTTTTCTCTTGGGGCTCTGTGCACACGTAATAGGTATGAAAGTGTGCAGGGAATACAAACACACGATTTCCTGTTTTCTTGACTAAGGCCCCCACAAGAGAAGGGAACAAATTCCTCTCCTCTACTTCCGCTTGCTGCTCATTGCCAAGGCTGACTCACAGGTGAATGCTTTAGGCCAAAGGAGGAACATTCTTCCCAGTAACCAGACCACCAGAGGAGCAAGTGCCTCAGAGGCAGGGAAGGGATGCTCTTTGTCTGTACCTAATTTGGGGTACTTGCAGTTACTTTCAAAACAGACATTCATGTGTTTGGAAGTTTCTGCTAATTCTTCCACCCCTTTAATCTCTCCAGTCAGTTCATTTCTGCACTGTATTTGCTGTTTGATGGCTGACTGCTCTTTCTCTCAGTGGCGTCTGCTTCAGTCACCAGGTGTGGGTTCAGGTCTGGTAAGGCATTCGTCAGACTTTCTCTCACCTCTCGGTTGCCCAAGTGTCTTTGCAAACACACACTGGGAAGTCTCATCGCCATCTCCCTGATGTGCTCACACAGGGCTTTGCACATTACTCATTGCCCTCCACAAAGGGTCCGCCGAGCATGTGTGTCAAGGTGGGAACTCCACACATGGCTTCTTCCTAATGCTTGGAAATGAACATTAAGTTCTAACACTTATTTTTGTTATCAAATGCCAATATTTTGTAACACCCAACGTTTAGGTCCTCAGTAAGAGATTTACAGTATGACTCACTGTTAGATAACACAGCCCTGGGTTACAGCAAAGGGTTCAACTCAAAGCTCCACCCACAAGCCCACTGGATCTCATAGTTCTCCCAATTATAGACGACCTCTCTTGGGCTCCAGCCTCCATAAATGGCACCACCATTCAGCCACTTCAACAAGGCAGAAACTGAATGTCACCATGATTCATGTTTCTTACCTTACTCTTCTTTGACTTCCTCAAAGCACTTTGTCCTTTCCAATACAGGGGTTCTGCCCATGCCAACCCCTCTATCTGGTCCACCCACACCCACCTTCCCTACCCATCCCTTGGATCTCTGCTCAAATGCCAATGCCATGTGAAAAAGTTCCCTGACCACCAAACACACGTAACTGGGTCAAGACCATTGAACCTTATGATATAGTCAGCATGTCTGGATTTTGTCCACCTAGATAATTCCACAAGGTATGAACAGAGTTTTATGAATGAATAAATGACTAAAAATCATTCATTCTTGACTTGACTACAAATCTCTAATCTATTCTTAACCAGTTCTCTTGTGGAATTTGAGGCAGGTGATGGGACTCAACTATGCTCCCTCTGGGCTCAAATGTCTATGGTTTTCACTAGCCAAACCTGTAATGGCAGACACTGATTCCCTAGAACCTTCTATACTAGAGCTTTGTTTTTTCATAGACTTGTTCATGAATCTTGTTATATGGCCTTCTCTTTACTCATTTTATGTATTCTGATACTTCAAAATATACAGGACATAATGCAGGTCATAAAGTATACATTTAGATACAGTTGGTCCTGTACTAAAGAAGCTGTTGATCTTAAATGGTCCAATCCTTTAATAGCAGGTTCTGATTCTTCCCAGCCCCTGTTAAGAGGTTTTCTGTCAGATTTGTGTATCTGAATTAAGGTTTTGGTTTTCCTGAAGACTTAGTGATTCTTATTAAGAATGGGAAAGGCAAAGGGCCATACAATGCACAGCTCCCAGAACATTTGGTATCAGCTGGGCATAGTGGCACATGCCTGTAACCCCAGCATTTGGGAACTAAGGCAGAAGAATCATTAGCTTAAAGCCATTCTAAAGTTTGTAATGAATTCTAGAGCAGCCTTAAATATGTATCAAAATAAAAAGAACAGGAAGAGAAAGAGGAGGAGGAGGAGGAAGAGAGGAGGGAAATGGAGGGGAGAGAGGAGGAAAGGATGGAGAGGAGGGATGCTCAATATTAGCAACACCAAAACAAGGGCTAATGTTGGCAGGCATTGTCTTTTTCCTCAAATGACAACAGCAGACAACCAGGAATTGGGGTCAGGAGACGACATAATAATATCCACCAGCAGGACAGGTCAGAGCTCATCACCTTGAACATTTCATCTTCATCATATGCCTTAGTTAAGTTTCTTGTTGCTGTGATAAAATACCTAAGAAAGCAACTTAAAGAAAGAAGTTTTATTTAGGCTGGTCGTCTGAGGCCCATCGTGGTGGGAAGGCATGTTGGCAGGAGCTTGTAGATGCCAGTCTCCCTGAATCCTTGGTGAGGAAGCTGAGAGAGATGAATGCTGGTGCTCAGCTCACCGCGTTCTTTTTTCCATTATTCAGTCTGAGACCTCAGCCCATATTTGGTGCCACCCACAATCAGGGTAATTCTTCCTGGCTCAGTTAACCCTCTCTGGAAACACCCTTATATACACACAGGGTGTGTCTCCTAACTGATGCAAATCCAGTTTAATTGAAAATGTTATTATCACTTCCTGCTTAATGACTAGCTGGCAATGTGTATGGTTGGCAATTGGAGTGCCAACTTCTCCCCAAGTCTTTGCAAGTCTAGTGTGGAGCACATGGTTCTCTTGGTGATTGCACCTCTACAATGGGTCCACAGGGCCAACTGGCTTGGAAAGAGTCTTTTCTGAAAAATCTGTGTCAGTGATTTAACTTCTGATTTTCAAAATCAAGTATTTTGTTATCCACCATGTTTACTCTGCCCATGTGGCTTCAAGGAATTCTAAAACCAAAATTTAGTGTTTGAGTACAATAAATATATTAGTCTCTACCATAGAATATGTGATATATTTCTTCTTCTTCTTTTCCTTTCAAAATTATATTCTGCTGCCATTTGTATTATTTTGCTATGTAGTCCACCCCTGGCCTCAAATTAATAGCCCCCTGCCTCAGTCTTCCAGTGCAGCACTTACATAAGTTTTATTATGTCTAATATCTCAAAACATACAGAATAGAGTTCACAAGTTACAAATTTTGAATACAACTGGCCCTATCTCTGGAGAGCCTTAGGCCTGGGCTAGCCAAACCTATAACTATAGATTCTGGTCAGGGGGACTTTTTGTCAGATTCATGGATCTGGGTTAAGTCTTGGGTCTCCTGTAGGCTTGAAAGGAAGCCAACAATCCATGGTGTTGAGATGTTATTTGGCATCCTTTTCTCATGTGATGAGGAAGAGGAGGTGCTGGTAAAGAGACCTCAACAGGGAGACAAGATGGCAGCTAGCAGAGATGAATCTTAGAAGGATGTTGAGAGTGTAAGAAGACAAAACACACAGCAGTGAGAAAGACATTTGGGACCAATCATATTCGAATGCTCTCATCTCACAAATTAATGGGAATCAAGGCTGCTTGGACAGACAAAGGAATGGATTAAATGCTGGAGCTTTATGGGCTCATTGAATGACATTCTTACTCCTCATTTGACTTTGAAAGCCTGTTTTAGTTACAGTTTCTATTGCTGTGATAAAACACCATGACCAAAAGCAAGTTAGGAGGAAGAGTTTATTTGGCTTCCATATCCTGAGTCACAGTCCACTAATGAAAGCCAAGGCAGGAATCTGGAAACAGACACTGAGACAGAAGCCATTGAGGAACACTGCTCGCTGACTTGCTCAGCAAGCTTTCTTATATCATCTAAGACCACTTGTCCAGGGGCAGCACTGCCCCCAGTGAACTGGGTCCACCCACATTAACCATTCATCAAGAAAATGCACTGCAGACTTCCTATAAGAAAATCTTATAAATCATAGGAGGCATTTTCTCAGTTGAGAATCCCTCTTCCAGAATGATTATAGCTCTTATCAAGTTGACCTAAAACTAACACGCACAGAGCCAATTCAGAGAGAGAGAGAGAGAGAGAGAGAGAGAGAGAGAGAGAGAGAGAGAGAGAGAGAAACATTAAACAAACAGATAAAAAAATATCAACTTTATTAGCAATGGAGTTATACTGGACAATGTGGCTCAGTGCTTGCCAAATATGCTCCTAGGATTAGGCATGCCAGCTCAATCACTGGCAGTAGTAATCACAGCCCCTGCTCACAGTCATCAGTCCCACCAAGCTTCTGTAAGACCAAGACAAACAGAAAACCACTTTCCTTGCAGGCAGCTGATTTTCAGAGAGAAGGGAAAATGTGCAGGGGGCCTGGATTCCAACCCCCAATCAGAAGACCATTCCTCCTTCAGAAGAAGTAAAGGCCAGGACAGTGGCAGGAGACACTAGCGTGAAGACTGAGAACACAGAAGGGAAAAATATCAAGAATCAGGACCACCCATGAATGCTACAGCGGTCATGAATACAGCAGGGGTGATTCTAGTTGCACATGTTTACTTTCAGGGAAAATATACACAGAAGGGTGATAGCCATGGATTGTTTGGCAGAGTAATGAAAATGCCGCAATAATGAGAGTGCATGGCATTGTACTGGGACATGTCAGTGTGGCTCCCATGGCTTCCATCAGAGACATCCTGTCTTAGTTAGGGTTTCTGTTGCTGCGACAAAACACCATGACCAAAAAGCAAGTTGGGGAGGAAAGGGTTTATTTGGGTTATGCTTCCATATTGCTCTTCATCATAGAGGAAGTCAGGATAGAAACTCAAACAGGGCAGGAACCTGGAGGCAGGAGCTGATGCAGAGGCCCTGGAGGAGTGTTACAGATTGGCTTGCTCTCCGTGGCTTGCTCAGTCTGCTTTCTAATAGAACCCAGGACCAGCATCCCAGGGATGGCCCCACCCACAATCACTAATTAAGAAAATGTCCCGCCGGGTGGTGGTGGCGCATGCCTTTAATCCCAGCACTTGTAAGGCAGAGCCAGGCAGATGTCTGTGAGTTCGAGGCCAGCCTGGTCTACAGAGTGAGATCCAGGACAGGCCCAAAGCTACACAGAGAAACCCTGTCTCGAAAAAACCAAAAAAAAAATAAATAAATAAAAAATAAAAAGAAAGAAAGAAAGAAAGAAAATGTCCTACAACGGGATCTTCTGGAGGCATTTTCTCAATCGAGGCTTCCTCCTTTCAGATGACTCTAGCTTGTGTCGAGTTGACATAAGACTATCTAGCACTCACTCCATAGCCCCAATGTAAGGATGCATGGGGCTTGGAGGTTGAAGAGGCCCTGCTACCCACAATCAAATAGCTGTGACAATACTAGTGTCACCAATGGCAGCATAAACACATTTGATTGCCCATAGGCACTATTTATCTTTACCAGCCTCTATAGGCTTGGTGATGATAGGTGAAGGGTGAGGAACCAGGACTGTGGAAGAGAGAATCCAGGATGCAATGGGCTTCACTTAGCAGCTGAATAGCATCTGGTCCAAACAGAAAGTGCCAGAAGAAGCTAGTGATTTTGATGCCTAGAATTGTAGAAACTCAGGAAGAGCGGTGGTGGTGTATAAATGAGGAACACAGAGCTAGCATCCCAGAGAGCTTAATATTCTTCTTCTAAAAACTGTTCAGTGTATTGTTGACTTCAAAGAGTGAGAAGGACAGGAGACTTAAGGCTTAAGTTTCATTCTGTCATCATTAGTTCTCATTCAGTCTTTCATGTATGAAATCTCTGCAAGTCAGGGCAAGGTGCTACCCTGGGTGTTCTCCCTATAATTACTAACCTTAAAGACAGCCCTATGCAAGGAAGTAACTGGAAATTAAAATAGCCTGATGTAAAATTTAGAGTGGATTAGACAACTTTATGATCTATGGATCTGGAATGAAATTATAGAGTAGGAACAGTCATAGAACGCAAGTGCAGAATACCATGGGATCTTGAAACATGAGTTTGTACAAGAATGAACTGGACCTAACTCCACTAACATCATGTTCTGATGTGAATATTTAACTCTGTCATTATGGAAATGTTCTGTGTAATTTGTGAGGTGCCTTGCAGGTAAAGGGTGACTGTTCCACTTGGAAAGGTGGCTGCACAAAAAAATATGTTTTAATAACTGACTTAGGGTAGAGCATCTAGGTCCTTTCCTTCAAAAAAGACACACAGGGTCTCACCATGCGAAGAGGAAGGTGAGACTAACATTAACAGACGGGAATCACTGCAAGAGCCAACAGAATCGTGCCTTGCACAGGTAATCCCCTAGAAATGACTACAAAAGTTCCACATATTTTCCAGAAGTTTCACCTTGTTAAATGTGTTATTGTTTTAAAGCGATATGAAAGTACTAGCTTCAAATTTTTTTTTAACAAAAAAGTTTTTGCTCAACTTTGAGTTTTATGGATATTTTAGTAAAGCCAAAATACCTATTTAGTAATCAGTGTCGAGATCGGTGGAGATGTGGAGGAGGCTAGTAACAGCACCTCATTCCACTCGGGCATATTCTTTGACACTCGAGTTGCAGCTGCAGTTTGTGAGGAACCTTCACATATACAGTTTCAAGTAAGTCTTCCAATGCAACTGTGCTCCAGCCACTCACCACTACTGTTCTTTCGAGAGGGACTCTTGGTGACAGATGCATGATATAGAGAACTGAGAGGAGTAACTCCATCCCCAGCTCTAACAGGATTCCCCAAGTTGGTATGGAATTAATCAGAAACAGCCTTGAGTTTTTTTCTATTAAAAAAAACCCAAACCCAAAACCTAACCTAAACAAACAAAAAGAGTAAGTATGTAAAGTCAGCTGTTAATCTGAAACCTGGAGGATGATGGTAGCATTTAGGATGCACTCTCTTAACAGAGGAATCCAAAGGCAATCTATACTAACCTCTGAATCGGACAGAGCAATCTTAAGGGGTACAGGACGCTGCGATTATTAGTTAAAGTCCAAATTGATTAAGCAAATTCGTTTCTGGGCTCCTCAATGTCTTTAGAAAAAGGAAGGGGAAAAAACTGGTGTTGGAAATTAAGTGGAGCTAAAAATTCTACTCAAAGACAAAGGCATGATGCATGTGAGCCCAGGAAGTTTAGAGATTTTATTTGTGTGAACTTCTTTTCATGTAAAAGGAGAAGGCTAGCCCCCAGGAATTTTCTGCTACCCTGCCAGATGACAGTTAGAAAAATGACCCCAATGCCCTTTGCAGAAGTATTCTTGAGTGACCTGTGTTGTGAGTGAATGCTGCGTGATGTGTGAAACAGAACCCAGAGCTGCTTCCTGTGATTCACAAGTGAGTCTGCCTGCAGAAGTAGTTACAGAAACCAGGAGCTCAGTCTGGAGGGAAATAGCAAGAGCCCTGGTCAGGAATCAGTGTCAGGGCATTCAGAAGTACAGTGCATCACAAAGGACCTGCTTGCAGACCAAAGAGGTCTGTCCTTGAGCTTGGAGTACCAGTCATGCTAGAAAAACAGCTGTGAGTGACTTGATCAAGTTATTGGAAACATCTGAATGGAGTACTGGCACATTTTATAAAATAAATATTTGAAAAATGTAAAAGCCATTTAGTAAGTAACATAGTCAAGTCAGTCCATTTAAGTAATGTCTGAAGCCAGGTAACATTTGCTTTTCCATGCAGTATTGGAGGTCCCAGGTGTCACACACAAGGCTGTCACTCATTTGGTTCTTTGGTATATACTGGAGGCACTGCCATTGTAAGAATAGTTTCTTTTTTTTTTTTTTTAAGATTGGAGTCAAAGGCATAGGGTGTTTGGAGTTTTCAAGTTCTGAGAGAATTTTTTTTTTCCATTTTGATGATGTTTGTGAAGAAGGCTTGAGCAAATTTCAGGACGAAGAACAGGACGAGACAGGAAGGAAAGATGGGGGTGGGGTGGGGTCTGAAGAGATGTGACCATAGGGATGGAAGAGAAATCCCTACAGGAGGTCAGATCTGCTGAGCACTTACACTGCACTCTATACCATGAAAAATGCTCGTACTTACACTGCACTCTATACCATGAAAAATGCTCGTTGTCCACATCATGGGATGGTGACCAGTGGAGTTACAGGAGCTCTTAGCACACCCCTTGTATCCAGCAAAATCTGTTTATCCTGTGTGGAAGCTGCTACTGTTTTTAAGCAAAGAGCACCATAATTGCATATCTGTGTTATCTTTTGGATTAGAGTAAAATGATTTTGGAGGTGGCTGGGTGTGGTGGCATTTGGGAGACTGTGCAGGAGGGTTGAGAGTTGTAGGGCTACTGGACAAGACCCTGTCTCAAAAAGACAAACAAACAAACAAAAAAACACAAGTAAGACACTGCAGACAAGGAGGCTATTCCTAGCAATTTGCATGTTTATTTATGAGACTGAGATAAAATAATGGACTGTATGTCTTTTAATATTAAGTGAAATAGTAGGTTAGTCAGGGATAAAAGGCTAGGTCAAAAATTGCAAATATTATAATCTACCATACTAACAAGTCAGAGAAAATGATCCACATGATTATATCAATTGGAACACTTGACAGAATTCAGTGTTCATTCATGACAAAAAATAAAAAGAAAGAAAGAACTCTGGCTGGGAAGAGAGTTTGGTATGTAAGACCACTTGGTGCACACCCTTGAGGACTTGAGTCAAGATAGCCAGAAGCCACATAAAAGCCCAGTGGTAAGATTTGTGCCAAGAATTCCAATCCTGGGGTCCTAGGGGCATAGAGACAGGCAGATCCTGGGGGCTTGGCCAGCAAGTCTAGCTGAAACAGTGAGCTCTAGGTTAAATAAGATCTATTTCAAAAAATAAAAATAAGGTAGAGGGGCTGAAGAGATGGCTCAACTATTAAGAGTATACATTTCTTTTGAAGAGTATATAGCACCCATGATGGATGGCTTATAACTGTTTGTATCCTCAACTATAGGGGATCTAATGTCTCTGGCTACCACAGGCACCAACACTGTGTACAACCCCCCCATACACAAACACATATAGACACACATACACACAATTTTTAAATATAATGATAAATATTTTTAAAAATGAGGTGGAGAGAAATAGAGGAAAACATTCAACATCAACCTCTGGCCTCTACATGTTCACACATGAGTGCAAACAAGTCTGCATGCACACATGTGCACACAGACAATTTAAAAAATAAAAATAATTTTAAAATTTTAAAAATTGAAATCCTCTAAGTAAACTAGGAACTGTCTTCAACCTGATGAATTGAATTTCCAAAAACTGTAGCTACATGATGAAAAACGGATTGCTTGCTTCCTAAAATTTTGTAACAAGGAAGGACAGTTACCTCACCATGGCTATTCAGTGATGTATTGAGAGTCATGGCCCCTTCAATAAGACCATAAAAATAAATGGCTTGCATGTTTCTTGAAAAGGAAGAAATAGAACTATTCTTATTTGTAAATAGCATGGTTACCTATGTATTTACTAATTAAGCACATTTCACTATGAGCCTCTCTCATAAAGAATAGAGGTTTCTCATGTTAGCAACTAAGCACATTGAAAGACATCAAGTAAGCCAGGCAGTGGTGGTGCACATCTTTAATCTCAGCACTTGGGAGGCAGAGGCAGGCAGATCTCTGTGTATTCCAGGCCAGACTGGTCTACAGAGTGAGTTCCAGGACAGCCAAGGATACAGAGAAACCCTGTTTCAGAAAAGAAAGAAAGGAAGGAAGGAAGGGAGAGAGGGAAGGGAGGGAAGGAGGGAGGAAGGAAGGAAGGAAGTCAAGTAAATCTTAGGTAATCTGTCATTACCATGTGGAATCACTCTGTCAGATGTCAAGATTAGTAAGAAGTTCCAAAGCATGACTAGTTCATTGTGGTGGTTGGAATGAGACTGGCCTCCATAGGCTCATTTATTTGAATGATTGGTCCCCAGTTGGTAGAACTATTTAGGAAGGATCAGGAGATGTGTCCTTGTTGGAGGAGGTGTATTACTGGAAATGAGTTTTGAGATTTCAAAAAATGTCATGAGATTCCTAGCATGTGTGCTTTTTCTCTGCTTTGTGGTTGTGAATCAAGATGTAAGCTCTCGGTGTTCCTTCACTCCACCATCATGGACTCCAACCCCCTGAAACCATAAGCCAAATTAAGCACTTTGTTTTATAAATTGCTTTGGTCATGGTGCCTTATCACAGCAATAGGAAAGTGACTAAGACAGAAGTTGGAACCAGAGAGTGGACTGTTACTGTGACCTGACCATGCTGTTTTTGGAGGAATATGGAAGACTTTGGGACTTTAGACTCTAAAATCAGAGCCTATTGGGCTTTCCCTGTAGGAACTTGGAAGACAATAATGTTAAGAGCTATGCAGACTATGGAGGCCCAGTTCAAGAGGTTTCAGAGAAGAACATTATCAGTAACTAGGCTAGAGACCATTTTTGTGATATTTTGGTAATGAATGTGGCTGCTTTCTGCTCTTGTCCCAAGAATTTGCCCAAGGCTAAATTGAAAAGTAATGCACTAATTTCCTTGGCAGAAGAGATTCAGGATTAATATTGACTCTGTCATGAGTTATTAGTAATCACTCTTAAGCAAATCTATAATGAAAAAGGGCAAGTGGATCAAAAAGAAATACAAATGTACATTGAAAGAAGAAGAGGAGGAGGAGGAGCACCAAGAAATTAAATGCTGTAGCTAAGACTTGTGCTGGAAGAAATGAGAAGATCAAAGAGTGGTATGATCAGAAATCAAATAAAGGGAGGGGTGCCCTCAAGGCAAGACCCCACCCGGCTAAGCTTCCAACTTCTGAAAAGAAATTGCCTAAGGAATTTTCTGCTCCTAAACAACAACAAATCAAAGCAGCTACAAATAGTATTCAGAGGTGCCTGGATTCACCCCAAGTTAGTAGTCAAATTTGGCAGTGTCATCCATGTGGTTCTGGCTTTCGAATTAATGAGGGATACATGAATAGAGGTGTTTTGGAATCTTCTATCTGTGGTTAAGGTGAACCACTGAGGCCAAGTGTGTGGCAGGGAAGTCTGTGCATGGAGGCACAGAGAGCCCATTGCACAAAGCTGTGAAAGTGAAGCTCGGATTGTGTTAGAGACACCAGGATGCTGTAGAGGTCAGAGACATGGAAGACCTGCCAAGGAGAGCCACAAACAGGAAGTGGAACCGGCCCAAGAGAGAGAAGTGTGTTGTAGGCACAAAGCTGGGGGTGGGGGAGCCATCTAAGCCCTTTGACATCAGACATGGTGCTACAGCCGCTAAGTGTGCCCTGCTGGGTTTTGGTCTTGGCTTTAGTCTAGTATTTCCTCAGTAGGTCCCCATTCCTCCCTTTTGGTAATGTATATCTGTGCCATTGTATGTTGGGGGTGTACAGGGGGCTACAATTCATAGATTGCTTTGTGTCTTAGAAGAGGCTTTGGACTTTGAAACTGTTGAGACTGTAAAAGTGTATGAAGATGTTTAAAGTTGAACTAAAGGCATTTTGCATTATGTATGTCCACAAGCCTATTTCAAGGAGTGAAATGTGTGCTTTGAATGAGAATGGCCCCCATATTTGAATACTTGGTCCCCAGTTGGTGGAATTATTTAGGAAGGATGAGGAGATGTGGCCTTGTTGGAGGAGGCGTGGCCTTTGAGATTTCAAAAACCCATGCCTTTCCCAGTCAGTTCTCTCTCTGCCTCATGGTTATGAATCAAGATACGATCTCTCGGCTGTTCTTTTGCTCCCCCATTATGGTCTCTAGCCCTCTGAAACTATAAGTCAAATTACACACCTTCTTTCTTAAGTTGCCTTGGTCATGATATTTTGTCACAGCAATAGAAAAGTAACTGAGACATTCATAATTTGTTATTCTCATTAATCATTTCAAAAGTAAATGAAATCAGCCTATTTTCCCCTTCCTTTTGTATATATCCTATAAAATTTCAGAGTGGGGAGAAAAGGCAAAGAACAAACAAAAAGAACCTCACCTCAGGTCAACCTCCTTCCATCTGGCACAGTGATTAAAAATGGGCTTTCTCCAAGTGACAACAGTTTACGGGTTCTAACCAGGCATCTGGCAGTTCCTCTTGGCCTCTGTTAGGTTACAATACAGTTCTTCCTTAGCTTCAGGAAGTAGCCTTAGAGAAACGAGATGTGAGAAGCCAAAATGGGAACCCTCCCAGAGGCCAGGAGCAGAGTCCATGCAGTGGAACAGGAGGGTTAGAGAGATAACCAGAGTACGAGCAGAACAAGAAAACAATGACTTTGACTTTGAGCGTTCTTCTTTCATGTATGAGTGGCTGGCGAACTACACTCTGAATTGGTTAATCTGAAGGGGCAGATAATTATAGAAGATGTCAGAAGAAAGATGCCTGTCTCTATTTATAGCAGTTTACTTCTATTTAAATGTGTGCACAGCTGCATTATCTTGGGCTGTGATGTTTGTTGAAGGATTTCAAGCTCAACTGTTGCGGAGGCATTGTGGTTTGAATACAAAAGGAATCGTTACATTGAGGAGAGAGAGCAAGGAGCATATTTAACAGTCAACTCCAAGTGTCCTTCAAAAGTAATGGAAAGCCTTCAGTGCGATTCTTCCTCACATCCCTGAGGGGCAAGAGCAAAGAAATCCTCAGGATTGGACTGGCTGAGAGAGAGAGAGAGAGGCTATACCACAAGGCAGCCAGGTCTTCTTGCCCACACTGGATTCGATTCTGCTTAGTGGCAAGCTTCCAGGAAGCCAGACCCTCCCTCCTCAAATGACATAGCTCATCAAGGGGCACATGAATAGTTCCCTCTCCGAGAAAAGAGTTAAGAATAGACACCAGGACCCTGCCATGCAGCAGAGTGCAGCTGTCAGTGTGGGCAATACAAGAGTAGCCCTGACCAAAGCAACTCCAGGCAAATGCCACACACGCTTGCTAGCACATGGGCAAGTTGTGTGGGGCACACCGGATGTCCGGTGTGAGCAGAGGTGGTAGTGCAAGGAAGAGCACTCACCGGGCATCACCCAGATGACAAATGAAGAAAGAGGAAGGGCAGACTCTCACAGTGCAGGTGTGAGAGAGGTCGGCAGAACAGAGAGGAGTTTATGGTGAAATGTAGCAAGGACACCCAAGACCTAGAACGAGACTTCACTGCAAGCCAAGTTACTATAGAAACCACACATTTCCTTTTAAGAAAGTTGGGAGAAGAATCAAAGCCTGGTGGCATTACATCAAGGTGTTTGCCATCACAGAGGGAGGGACCTGCCTGGACAAGCTGTTTCAGTATCCCAGAGCCAGGATTCCCAAGTCATCCCTGGAACAAATTCAACTTTTAGAAGGTAGTCCAGGGTTGGGGATTTAGCTCAGTGGTAGAGCGCTTGCCTAGCAAGTGCAAGGCCCTGGGTTCGATCCTCAACTCAAAAAAAAAAAAAAAAAAAGTAGTCCAAAATCCTGGGCATACCTCACTGTCTCCTGGAGTTATATGTCGTGAACCTATCCACATTGTACATGTTGAAATATAAAACAAGGTTTAGCCGGGCGTTGGTGGCGCACGTCTTTAATCCCAGCACTCGGGAGGCAGAGGCAGGCGGATCTCTGTGAGTTCGAGGCCAGCCTGGGCTACCAAGTGAGCTCCAGGAAAGGCGCAAAGCTACACAGAGAAACCTTGTCTCAAAAAAACCAAAAAAAAAAAACAAAAAAAACAAGGTTTATTCTAGCAGGTTTCCATTCAAGCAGCATTATAGTTTCATAAGCTGTTGCTTGATGCTCTGGGAGATTTTTTAAAAACTTATCTAACACCAAATATTTATAATTTGCCATTATCTTTTCTTGCAGAACCTCACTAAGAGAATATTATTAAATATAAACAAGAATCTGGTATTCAGACAATTTAATGAGCCATTGTCCTTCAAGTAAATTATGTGTTAATCTGCACTTAATTATTAAAATTTGTTTTTGGAGTGCCTTGAACTTCCAATGAAAATTTTTATTGATTCATTTTGTCATGGCCCACGTATTGTTGAAAGTCATAGCTAGAATTATCAAGAGTAATGGCTAGTACATTTGGCCTTCCAGATCTATAGGTTCTGCATCTATGGATGCAACAACCTCAGGCTGAAAACCCATACGAAAGGCAGGCAAGATGGCTCAGTGGGTAAAGGTGCTGGTCACCAGGCTTGACCACCTGCGTTTGAGCTCTGAGACCCACAGGGTAGAAAGAGAGAATCAGTTCTACAAGTTGTCCTCTGACCTCCACATCTGCACTGAGGAACATTCACACACACACACACACACTCCATTGCACAGACACTGAAATATACATACACACATGCCACAAATAAAAATAATAAATATAATAAGTTTTAAAAGAAATAATTTTTAAATTCCCTCTATATTAAACATGTGCAAACTTTTTCATTGTCATTATTGCCCAAATAATACAATGGAGCAAATTTTTACACAGCATTTACATTACATAAGGCATTATAAATCATCTAAAGATGATTTAAAGTATATGGGAGGTGTACTGGTTATATGCAGTTAGTGTGCCATTTTATAAGGGACTTGAGCATCTAATGGATTCTGATACCCATGAGGGTCCTGGAACCAGTCTCTGGTAGCTACAGAGGTTGTACTGTATTTGTAGAAGCAACTTAAAAGAGGAGGGATTTATTTTGGCTCACAGCTTGGGGTATAGTCCATCATGGCAGAAGGCATGGCTCGCTCACATCTGGAAGGTCAGGAAGCAGAGAAAGGCTGAGGCCTACATGGCTCATCGGTGTACTGTTCTCCTCTTCCCTTTTTATTCAGTGGGATGGAAGTCTTCCCACTCAATTAATCCTCTCTGGAAATGCCCTCACAGGCGCTTCCAAAGGTGTGCTCAGTAAGGCTCTGGGCACTTGAAAGCTTCCTTAGTCCAATGCAGCTGGCCATCCAACAGTCACCACAGCATCTTTCTTCATCTAAGGCAGCACGAGGAACCAGCTGAGAGGCAACTGGCAGAAGCAAACATTGTGTGCTCAAATCACACATCCTGAGCTTATTAGCTGTGACCTCTGTTACTTACACTTTCTGTGGCTTAACTTCCTTTCTGTAAAATGGGAATGACAGTAACAGCCTTTGTCTCATAGGGCACTGATGGGGATTAACTATGCCTAGACCAGCACCAAGTAAAGACTTATTAGTGAGCGCACACTGTTCTAACAGACTACCTGGCATATGGCAAACACTATGTGCTAACTGATATTTCCTAATAGTTCTTGTAATTTGAGGGAGAGCTTGTATTAGGGAGGGGTAGGCAACATGCACAAACAGGCTCAGCAAGGCCGGTGATCAAAGCCTGGAGGCTCATACAGCGACAACATTATCTCTACTGTTTTCAATACTGAATTAATCTCAATTTAATAAACCTATCTCTTTGTATTTACCAGAGTTGAAAATATGTCAATGAGGTTGGAGGAAATCAATGAAAGAGAAAATTTCATGAAAACATCTCTGCAGACTGTTGACCTTCGACTTTCTCAATTGGAAGAGCTGTCCGGCAGGATGGTGAGCGCTCTGGAGAATCTGGCGGGCATTGACAGGTCTGATCTGATCCAGGCTCGGTCCCGAGCATCCTCAGAATGCGAGGCCACCTACCTGCTGCGGCAGAGCAGCATCAACAGCGCAGACGGCTACAGCATGTACCGCTACCATTTCAATGGCGAGGAGCTTCTGTTTGAGGAACCTGCCCTCTCCACCGCTCCAGGGTCGGCGTTCCGGAAAAAAACCTGTTCCTTCCGCGTGAAGGAAGAGGATGCAAAGTCGCACCTGGACCAGCCAGGCAGCCTGCACCACACCCCGGGCCCCAGCCCGCCCGCCACTCCAGGCCGCAGCCTGCTTGCCCTGGACGGTCCCATAAGCGCAGAGCCCAGACCCGGACTGGACCCCGGAATCTCCGCTGGCGAGCTTGACCTCAAGAGCGCAGAAGCTGCACCGACTATGAGTGCAGCCGCTGTTGCAGGCGCTCAGAGGACGGTCGAAAGCACCGTTTCCCACCAGCTGCGGGAGAGCAAACTCGCGCGCTACTACCCGGGAGACCCCAACGCCTACAAAACAATGAAGTCCAGGAGCTTCGTCTATTCTGAGGGCAGAAAGCTGGTCCGGGGACTTAGCAACTGGGGTGCGGAGTACGGTTCAATCATGGACCAAGCCTGGAACTTTCACTCGGCAGAATGGAAATGCCAAGTCCAAAGGATCACGCGCTCGCGCAGCACAGACATCCCATGCATTGTGTCAGAAGCAGCGGCGCAAGACGAGCTCGAAGATGAGCGCAGCGGTCCTCTCCTGGCTCCTCAGATCTCGCGTTCCGCCCTCACGGTTGCCGACGCCGACAGGACTGAAAAGGAAAACTTACTGTCTGTGAAGCCTCACCAGGCTTTAGGATTCCCCTGTCTACGGTCAAGAAGTCTGCATGGCCATCCTAGCAGTGCTGAAGCCACGCCTAGCAAGTTAGACAGGGCAGGACATGCTAGCAGCACCAGCAATTTAGCGGTCCTGTCGGTTGCTCCAGAGGGACAAAATGCCGAGCAAGAGAAAAGGAACACGGAAACTGAATGCTAATCTGTTCTGCTTCTCTGATTCAAACCACCACCCCAAAAACAAAGCAACAGACTCACAACCAGAACCACGAACGGGTGCCATCTTGGCCACCCAAAACACTATCGATGTCCGGAAATGCTTTCATTTAAAAAAAAAAAAAAAAGAAAAATATTTAAACTGTAATGGACTTACAGCCGTGTCTTGTTAAGCACATTTTAGTCAACTGTGTTGTTTTTAGTTGGAGTAGAACAGAATGAAAGTGATACTGCCAGGTTAGGGCTGTAGGCTTGCCCAGTATACCCAAATCCCGAGGTTCAGACTCCAGCACCACACGGACGGTGTGTAGTGTGGTACATCTATACAGTGGTAATCCTAGCACTCATGGGGGTGGAGGCAGGAGAATCAGAAAGTCAACAGTCATCCTTGGCTCTGTAGCAAGTTCCAGGACAGTCTGGGCTTCCTAAGACTGTCAAAAACAAACTAATAAATAAAAGATCATAGTCACTATTGAGACTGCATGAGCTCTTTGTTCTGAGGGCAACCCGCAGCCTGGCAGAGGCCTTAAGGTACTGAAGTCACTACTGAGTGGCAGATAAGTTAAATAGTAGATGTGGAAAAAGGAAGGGAAGAAAAAATTTCAGTAGAAATGAGCAGTAGCCACACCCTTCATATGTTTTTATGAGGAGTTTTTGCTGGTTTATGTTTTAAAATCATACAAAGGAGGAAAGCACAGAATTCTATCAAACCTCACGTTCTAATAATATAGGATGACTGAGTTTTGTGAATACAAGGTTACCGAGTTTGCATTTTCTTGTCTTTGGAGTCCTCAATAGAAAAAATAAAATAAAATAAAAAACCACTACTGTATCTTTCTCTAGGAATGGTTTACAAAGCTGCATGTAAAACCTAAATGTTAGTGGCTCAACAGCCACAGAGACGGCTCAGGGCCAAGAACACAAGGTGTTATGATTCAACGTAACATTCATACAAAACAAAGGGGTGGGCATCCAAAAAAGGCACTTTCCTTCGGAATTAAAGGTTTGCATTGCGATCTTGACATGTATGCCTAGGATCAGGTGAAATGTAGTATGCTCTGAGAACAAAGGAAAGGTTGGGGTTTAAGACCCCAAATGTCATACACTCTGTTACAAAAGAAGGCGCACTGGCATTCCCAGTGCTTACAGGAGCTGGCAGGTGCTGAGTGTCTGATGGAGGCAGCGCCTATGGAAAGCTAGTCTCATGGGGATAGCGGCAGTTCCATCAGCTGACCTTCTATTTCACTGAAGTGTGACAGGATTAACTCCATTTTATACAATGATTTCTCACAAAGTCAACACCTATCATAACACAGGACTTTGTGCAGGAGTTAGGGGGAACAGGGGTACCATCTAGGAGGGTCACCACGCAACTATACAGAATGGAATGGAAAGAGGACTTCTCTGGCTAGAATGGAAGTTAGTTAGTTCACAGTACCTCTTATAAGGACTCAAGGAAGTCTCCAGCACACACGGAGAGCCAGTCTCCTGCCTGGAATCATTGAGGGCTCTCCCTGAAGCCAAGGACTTCATAAAAAGAGCCATTGGCTAGTGGATCCAAGATCTAAGAAGTAACGGTGGTAGTAAGGGATCATGAGAGATGAAAATGGGAGATGATTTAAACAGAAGGAAAAGGGGACATGAACAAGTCGGTTTCTCTCTCTGAGTTCCAGTGGGGAGAGAGATAGAAGGAGACACATGAAGACAGGCAGACATAGCCACAGAGCATCAGAGAGTAGTCTGTGATCTGTCCTCCATTTGAAACTCACCTCAGAGGTGCCAAAGGAAATGAGCCAATGCGATGACCAAGAATGTTCATCTTGTCTTATTTTTTCCTAAAATAAGACTGAGATTTTAATAGATTAGAATCCCTGAACTGGGATGAACTTTTCAAAAAGGTCTGATCTACCACTATTGAGGTAGGTAGGTCTTTGAAACTTTATCCATAGCATTTATGTAGTCAACAAAACTATTACTTGTTTGCATATTGTTGCATGGAACATATTTAATCATTCCTGCTACAATGTGTGTATGTGACTCCATGTTTCATGAAATGATCCACAAAAGATAGCTATTGACAACCACGATGATTAAGCCAATCAAAAAATTTAAGTCCTTTATATGAATGGCCAGACCAAGAGCAGGCTTGTGCCTCTAAAAAGCCTCTTGGTGCCCAAGCTCAGGGGAACAGAGTTTTTAAAGGCAAAATCCACAAAGACCATAATTTACATCAAAGTTAGATAAGGGTCGGACCACCTCAAAATGTCCATGCCTAGCACAGCATAGTAAGTATTTTAGATATAATCTGCCAATTATTTTTTACTTATATCTTTTCTAGTTATTTTAGTTTACTTTAATCATTTTGATTAATACATCTGGACCATGGTCAAGGTCATGGAAATCTCAAATGTGTTGCAAGGCAGATAGGACCATTGGGGAGTTGGGTAGAGTGCTGAGAACTGTCTAAGCAAATATAAAATGGAGTCAGAACAAGATGGCGTTACCTTAGTCATTTTGTTTCACCCACTACATCTTCTCTCATTCCTAAACATTTCCTTTTGATAACAAAAAATTTTAAAAATTATTCCTTTTATTTTTTGAAATTAATATAATTATATCATTTCTCCCTTTCCTCCCTCCAAGGCCTCTTTTTTCCTTACACACATCACACACACACACACACACACACACACACACACACACACACCCCATACACTTACATATATAAATATAACCTGATTAGTCTGTATAGTGTTAACAACTTGTATGTGTGTGTTTTCAGGGCTGACCATTTGACAGTGAATAATCGATTGGTGTGCTCTTCTCTGAGGAAAGCTTTCTATTGCTCAGTATTCCTTAGTTGCCTGTCATTCTTTGTGTAAGGTTGAGGCCTCTTAGGCTTTTCTCTGTTTACATTAGTATATCTATTGTCTTTGTTCAGTTCATGTTTAGGCATGAGTTGGAGAGACTTTGGGGGTGTAGCTTCTGACACTCCTAGTAGACAAAAACCTCACAAATTACTCCCTGTTCCTCCAGCTATTATAATCTTTCCTCTCCCTTTTCCATAATGATCCCTGAGCTTTAGGTGCAGGAGCTATATTATAGATGAGACTGGGCTCCACAACTATGCATTTTGATTGGTTGTGGTTTTCTGTAGTAGTCTCTCTCTTTTGCAAAGAGAAGTTTCCTTGATGAGGGGTGAGAACTACATTTATCTGTGGGTGTAAGGACAGATATTTAGAGTGTAGTTATAGATTATGCTGGTTTAGTAAAATAGTGGTTATAGGTTCTCCTCCAAGATCCATAGATTGACTGGCCCAGGTAGTTGACTTGGTTTCCAGTACCAGGCATGAGTTCCCTCTTGTTGAGTGGGTCTTAAGTCTAATCAGAGAGCTGATGGTTACTGCCAAGGTCTAGGTACCACGATTACACCTTTAGGGTTATCATGCCATGCTGGCTGTTGTTGTGGTTCATAAGTATCATACTTGGATGGGACTTTTGGTTGCTTCCTTCTTTGAAATCCTGCATGGTGTCTTCTGGTACCATGTAAGCTAGTCCTCAGGGAGGAGGCTTTCAGGTCGGTTCCAGCTCTGGGCCGCACATCTAAAGTGTATCATTTCTTCAGCAATAGGGACTTACCTTCCACCTCTAGGAGGCAATAGCAATAGGCTGTGACATTTCAGGAGTCTCGTGGATAACCTTGACCAACAACTCAAAAGAGCACTTCTCGTGGCTGGTATTGGGGTTTTTATTAGATGGTCTTTGGCTCTTGGAGGAAGGATTATCAACCCATGGAGAAATTTCACCTACTCTATATATGTATATTTATACTGAATCATGTGTATTACAGGTATTTTTAGGTAGCTAATGCTCAGTTCCATATCCTTACTGTTATTTTACCCTCCTCCCTCATTCTTCTGTATTTTGATAACAAAAACTTTTAGTCTTAGCCAAGTCTGAGAGGGGAGTAGATTTCTAAGAACAGCTTGAGGATCTGTAATTGAACAGGGTTGGTTTGAAGAAAGGAAAGATTGTCCCCAAATTCTCCACCTCCCTGTTCAACAAACACACACACACACACACACACACACACACACACACACACACACACA